>JACGDI010005557.1:912285-968378 GCA_014898725.1 Jacaranda copaia
CCCTTTTCTTCATTCTTCACCTGTAACCATCTTCTCTTCTCTTTAGTGACCACCCCGATAACCACCCTTAAACAGAAAACTAAACCAACCATCTTCTTTACCTCTTCATGGTGAACACACTGGTACCACATGTAGCCAAAACTCGGCAATGCATGACCAGGAAATCACAATTGGAGTTGAGCTATGGTGGAAGGAGAATAATGTGGCATTCTAATGACTTCTGGAGGTGGATTGAAGGTGGGCCTTGATGGGTTCAACTCAGTGAACAAGTTGATGGGCTTAATTTTACGAATTAATGACCGGCAAAGCTAAATTGGGTGCGATGGCAAGGTGACAACGTTGAGAAAGTCAATGGCATTTTTTTGCCACTTGGCCTTCAATTCAACAATAAACGAAAAAACTAACTTGAGTGTTTTGATAGGTGAGCTTAAAGGTGTCAAATGGTTCTTGGTATGCCAATCTAGCATTGATTATACCTATCTGTTCTTGTGGAAAAGCCTTATGAGCGTTAAACATGATTTGTATTATACCTAATTTTGTTTATTAGAATCTGTGAATAGCTTGAGATATTATTGTCTATTATTGATGTGTATACCCTTATAAAGGTTATTTCTTGATTGTGCTCTGATAATAGTTTGTTCATGTCTGCTTTGGAGCCAAGAACTCCCTATTATTATCTGTTACTGTACTTGTTCCCAATTGGTACCTGTTATTATTTTGTTACTTGTTACTGTTCTATATTGTTATCATTGGTTTGCCTTGTCGGCACATATGACTTATCTTGTCAGTATCTTGGAACTGTCCTATTATTGTTACTATCCTGTTATATGTTACTATCCTATTTATTTGATTATGTTTTGGCTTGCCGACAATCTGTTTATTGATTCTTGATATATGACTAGAGATTTGTTTGGCTGAGTGCCAATCCTAGCAGAATGCGTGGATCTACGATACTGCTAATGACCATCCCCTAGGTATTAGTGATATTGCTAGGGGTCATCCCCTGGGTATTTGCAATGCGCCATACAGTCCGTATGGGCAACTATTGTATACCAAGCTATCCCACTTTAGTAAGATTGATTGGCTTACTGGAATAAGGAGAATCGAATATGCATGTCATGTTGTGATTTGTTGGACTATATGTGTATTTGGGTTTACTTGATTTCGATTGTATTCTGATTGCTTGTATTTTGCTCATGGAGCAACAAGAATGGTGTAGTTTTATGATCTAGATCGAGGCTGTCCTCCGGACCGAACGAGCCATCTGTATTTTCTCTCAAGCTAATTCAATTGAGATAGATAATTCCTCCCGAACTTATCCGATTGAGACGATTCCGAGCTGTTCGAGCCGACAATGACATCTCTTGAGCTAGTACCTATTGGAAATCTTGAATTTGATATTGCCTATCTGCTAAACTTGTAAATGCATGTATCCTGATTTGTTCCTAATCTAACATTTAATGTATGTTTTATTGAGTTGATTCTTTCTCAACAGATCCTTACTACTTATGGTTATAATTATCCCTCACTAAGTCCTTTGGACTTACCCTTCTGTAATATCTTGAATTTCTCAGACAGGATTGAGTGATGGACTTGGACTCCAGGCGTAGATTAGCAAACATATTTTGTAAAAGAAATGATGTTTGTAAATACTTATGGGTACCCTTGGACATTTTGTATACTCTAGAGATATTGTGATATGTTAGGTTGAATTAAATATCTGTAGTATGTATAAAGTATGTTGAATGTTATGGGACCTCTGATGGTATGTACTTAGTATTTTGATAAAGTTTGTTTAAGTTGAAGTCTATTGCTGTTTCTGATAAATTTTGCAAGATTTTCTTATGGGCTTATTGCTTGTTTATGGGTTAAGAATTAAGATTAAACTGAGTGGTGTCTCAGCTAGTGGCTGTCCTGTGCCACAATTTTTTTTTTTGAAAAAAAAAATTGCTATCCCAATATATTAACTTTATTAATTTAGTTTAATTTTTAATGAAGAAAAATATTTAATTGCTACTGTTCATTCACATATTTGTAATTTTTATATATAAAAAGTTTATCATTAATATAAATTTGATTTCGGTATTGATAATTTTTAGATTTATGAATTAAATTTAAGTATAAAGTAATGAGTAATCTTTGGATATGGACACATGGGTAAAGTATGAATATAAACTCTACCCATACTCATTATATTATTTTTAATAAATATAAATATAAAAATATGAATATGACATATTAAGCCTAGATAAAATAACGCCCCACCCATTTATATATCTAATGTGGTTCAAACGCCCTCTAAATTTAGCGCTGTGCAAACCATATAAGGATAAGAATAACGATTTGAGAACATGTAGAATCAGCATCATCTAGCATTGGAACAAATATGGCCTGACAAAACAAGAACTATGGGAAACTAGAATCCCGTCATTCATATATTCCCTGTGGGGTGGCAACTGACATGAGTACAAACATATATATATATATATATATATTGTTTGAACCATATGATTTGAACAGAAGAAGAAATCATTCAAATCTAATTTTTTTTTTTTTCAAGAACTAACAAATTATTAAAACAGTTCGCTTGTCATTGTCGTCCGAGAGGTAGCATGTAATGTCCATAAAATAAAATAATAATACTAAAACTTAATTAATTTAATAGAGTGTTAAGTGTAGGAATAAGTAAATTTTAATGATTAATTATAATCACTATTTTATAAGTTAGAAAGAAGCATATGAAGTAGTGTCATCTTAATTCAAGAATGTGAAAAGGGGCATCTTTACTTCAAAATATGGAATGATGGATTTTAATTCAAGAACATGTAAAGGTGCATATGTTCTTAAAAATGAGGAGTAGTTGAGCCTTAATCTTGTATTATCAGTGGGAATTAGATAGTATTTTAATTTGAGAATATGCTGGGGTGCCATGTACTTTTGAATGAGGAATAGTTATATTTTAATTATATGTTAGTGGAAACTAATTACGAGTTACAAAATTAGGATATATATGTTGGAAAATATGTGAGGACATACTTGCTTTGTAGGATGAGAGAAAAGAAGAGAGAATATTAGAG
Organism: Jacaranda copaia; assembly: GCA_014898725.1. Lineage (NCBI taxonomy): Eukaryota > Viridiplantae > Streptophyta > Magnoliopsida > Lamiales > Bignoniaceae > Jacaranda > Jacaranda copaia. The sequence goes on from JACGDI010005557.1 coordinate 915,363, forward strand.
GAAGAAGAGAAGAAGAGTAATCTTGAAGTCATGCTTTCTACATAACTTCATAAAATTAGTACAAATTGAGTAGCTTACTTATATCTAAAACTAAAAATATTTTTTAGTAAGGAGGATGACATCTCAATTCTTAATATGTGTAAATATGTTTTGCATAACCATCTTGACTACAATAATTTTGCTATGTGTGTGGAATCTATGTAATATAGAACCTTTGTTATATGCCGACTCGAAATTAATTTTGAATATTTTGTAAGCTTCATTATGGTGGCTTCTAGATTGTCCATCAATTTTGGAGTTATGTTGATTACAAGTCACTATAAGTTGCTTTGAACTATTGAATATTTTGCATTTTAAACATATTTAAAATGCTTGTTGGGCTTTTAGGCTCACTCTTTTTGTTGACATTTTTAGATTTAGAGGAGAATAAACAAGGTCAAGAAATAAGGTGCAACTTTTTAGTTAAAGTTTTCATTCATTGATTTGTGTATAAAAATTATTTTATTTAGTTGAGGTTGGAGTGTGATAGAATGGTATCAGAGCTAATCATTAGCCTGAATATAGGAAGCTAAATGCCATGCAAGATAAAGTGCTATGCAGGTGGAACGTGTCCCTGAACCAACGAGACAAAGTGCTATACATGTAAAAGCCACCTCTTAAACTTGCAGGAGCTATCTCTAGAGTCTTAACACTTAGTAACTAGTCTTGGACTTTTATCATTCCACAACAAGGACATTACATTCTGAAGGATGAGTGATTGAAATTTTTTAAAATAAAATAATAATAAATTTTAATTAATTTAATAGAGTTTTAAGTGTAGTAATTAGTAGATTTTAATAATTAATTATGGCCACTATTTTATAAGTTAGAAAGAAGAATATGAAGTAGTGTAATCTTAGTTTAAGAATGTGAAGAGGTGCATCTTTACTTAGGAATACAGAATGGCGGATTCTAATTCAAGAATATTTTAGGATACTTATGTATTTGAAAATGAGTAGTAGTGGCGTAACACCCTTAGAATTTTCTTGATTATATTTATTATCTTGCCATTATTTGAAAATTTCATGAAATTTATATTATTAATTATTTTAAGAAATTTTGTGGTTAAAATTATTATTTTTATCAACTTGATTTCATGTTACTTGATATTGTTGGGGCCGAAATACAAATTTTGGGGAGTTAATTGAATTCATGTTGGAATTCTTGGGCTTGCATGGAATAAGCAAAATCAAATGAGGGGTTTCGTGTAAATTTTCTAACTTCCTGGACCTAATTGCATGATTTTACAACTCTAGGGACTGAATTGCAATTTTAAAAATTTTGATTCTAAAAACTTGGCAGGATTTCTTTCTTTCTCCACTATTCCTCTTTATTCTTCATTTCTCTCTTCCCACTCACAACTTCAACCCTCACCTCGGTGATCTCCTACCTCGGCCAAGCTACCACCAAACTACACCTCACTTCACCACCTCCTTCACCTTCGACCAAACCACACACATGAACAGCAACAAGCAACCATCAATGATGAGTTGAAAAAACCCTATCTTGCGGGTCTCTTGTTAGCTAGCTATCTAGAGGCCGAAACCAAGTTCTGGATGGACGATTGGGAGGCCCTTAGCTCAAGGATTGTGGTGGTGGGCTTGCATAGAGACTCCGACGGTGGTGGCATGGTGATCAAAAAGTGGTGGCAGGAAGGAAATTCACAGTTGTTTTGGCCCATTCCGACGATTACAAACCTTGAAACTCAAAATCAAAGGCAGTAATGGAAAGCTCTTATCGAAAGGAACATTTTGTGGTGGTGTTGCATTTTTCAATAGCAACGAAGAGGCAGCATCTTCTCCTTGACGCGATGGTTACTATAATGTTATCGATTTGTGATTCTAGACCCACGATGGCAAATTAGGATTTTATTTGGTTGTAACATGTTATATATATATATATGCATGCATGCTATATGTGTTATACCTTGCCTATATACCCTTGTACCTTGCCTAGAACGAGATTTTGAGATGAGAGGTGTGCATGTATGTGTTGATTTTCCCCTACAAGGAATTTGGAGTTGGGAGATATGAGTTTTGGACTTGAATTCGTGAATAATACCATATTAAACTTTAATTATGATATTGAGGACTATATTATAAGTTAAATGGCGTTTGAAATGGAAATTTGATTAAAGAATAATGTATATGTATTGCCTAGGATTATGATAACTTTTGAATTATAAATAAGATGAGGTTAATTTTGGAATTATATGATTAGTGAGATGTTAGGTTATAATGATGAAATGATATAAAAATGGACTAGTATTTCTTATATATGAAACGGATGTGAGAATTGAATGTACTTGGGAAACCCTAATGTTATTAGCTAGTTCTCCAAGATAATAGAGTCGTTAAATTTAAATTTTCATGTTACTAGGTTAATTGGTGATCTTGAATTTTAATAAGCATGATGATGATGTATTATAGGGTCGAATGTAGGTTTTGACTATTATTATGCTATCTTCGTTAGGTGGCGAAGAGATGGAACCTGAGGATCAATGATTTTGATTTTTGATAGCGTTTCTTAAGCCATAAGGTAAGGTTTCTCCCACTCTGGGCTCTTACTTGTATAAGCTTACTCGTGCTTATTGGAAACCCATGTGAGGGTCTACCTTTCTGGCTCCTTTCTATCTGTCTATGATTGTGATATACCCTTATGTGGGTTTTCTCTTTTGTTTTGTACTTTGTTTGTTTGAAAATTCAAAATGTTATTTGCTATCTACGTTAAGCACTCTTGTGAGGGTTATTATTCAATCTCAATTTTTGTTTGATTATCTGATAGTTGATTTGAACACCCCTATGAGGGTTATTCTTTGACATTAAATCTATTTTTGTTTGTTTCGGTGCCCAAAACTCTTTTCATGTTGTTAGATTTTGTCCCTCATACCCCTGCCTTGCTAGCTTACCCCTTGTTTGATCTTGATGAATGAAAAAGTGATATTGAAATGGTCTGGTAGACCTAATCATATTGATAGTTCTCCTAATTATTCATGTATCTTGTTATTGGAATAGGCCTTGTTGGCCATTATTGAATATTGTGCTTGTTATTGCTAGAAAATAAATTTGTTGTTTTTGGCATTGTTTCATGCCACCCATGAGGATACCCTTATGAAGTTTCTACTCAAAGGGACACCATGGGAAGTTGGGCCTGGGGCTAGGTCTAGAAGGACCGCCGAGTGGAACGGACCGACTATGATAGGTTTTCAAGCTAGTACCCACCTAAGATCCTGACTTACAGATAGCTAGAGGTAGCAAACTATGAGTAGTTAGATCTGGCATGCGGTTGACCATGCCATATAAGTAAGTTGTTACACACTGAGTTGTGTGCTTAAGCAAATGGAGAGATAAAGGAAAGTGCTTGTGCTCAAATTAAATGTTATTGATTGTTATTTTTGAATTGATCGAGGAACAATAAGGGAGGATGCTAATAGGTCTACTAAATGTTTACATATTTTGTGTTCTTTGAGTTTAAAGATTGATTCTTGATAGTCATGATATGATCGCCTCCATTATAATAAAAAGATCTTGTTATTTGTTATTACAATTCATCATTCTCTTCTATTTCTATTGTGTAATCCCTCTCTAAGTCCTTAAGACTCATCCTCCTCGTTATCTTTATTTTTCCAGACATGTCAAAGTGAAAGGGTAAAAGATCATGTTTTAAGCTAAAGTCATTTTGTAATAGAATAGTTGTATGGTTGTATATATAGTTTCCACCTAATCAAGACCTTGGTTAAAAGATACGATGTGAATGTTGTATGAACTAAGACATTTGGGTTATATATATATATATTATGTTTTTAGGTGCTTGTTTTACTTGAGATAGTTAAATTTCAAGTTTTTTAGTTATTATTTGAATAAATTTCAAGTTTGAATTGGTGGCTCCTTCACTTAGGGTGATGCCTCAAGAAGGGGGTGCCATAGATGTGGTATCAGAGCCTAGGTTGTCGATGACCTACGTAAATGGGTATTAGTAGGATACATGATGAGTCTATAGGAAATAAGGACCTATATCTAAGATAGCTGACTAGTTGTAGACTTCACCTTCATACATGAGCCTTAAACTTGTTTTGGGAGAAAACCTCGGTTGTTTATATGAGATGAGTTAGGTAAGAGTGGTGAATAAGGTTAGGGGGATGATGGAAGTTGTTGGCCAGTTTTTAACGATTTGATTGCCATTGTTTGAATTTGGTTTGATTTGTTAAATGTTTTATTACTATGTCTTTAAGATTAAAAATTTTCTCATTAACTTTAGATGTCCTTGGGTGATCTTAGCAGCAAGAATTGAGAAGGAGTTGAGAATGGTCTAAGAAAAATAATGGCATCTCATGAAAGTTCTCATGTACATGAACCACCTCGAGCAGCTTGGCAAGGAAAAAAGAGGCCGCTCGATCCATGGGCAATTGCATAGCGTGTTCCTAAACAAAGAGCACCAGTTGAGCAACCAACCCTGCTAGAGGAAGAGGTTTCACAAACCCCTCAAATCAATCAGCCTAATGCGAGCTAGCTAACTGAGCCCATGTTCTAGATGTGGCAACAGTTCATGCAATTTTGTTAGCAACAGGGACAAAGTAGTCGAGCAAGGAATGCTGAAGAGCCTGCAATGGACCGAGCTTTGGATCAATTCCTCTAGTTGCAACCCCTGAAGTTCCTAAGGGAACCCAATGATAAAAAAGCTAAAATGTGGGTTAAAAGTTTAGAAAAGATATTCAAAACCCTGAGATATCCAAATGAATAGAAGATACAATATGCTACATTTCTTTTAGACATTCCTACACACGATTAGTGGCAATTGATTAACCATAAGTGGATTATAAAGGGAACTCTGTGGACTTGGGAAAACTTCAATTAAAAGTTTATGGAAAAATATGTATCGGAGGTCACCAAGTATGCTAGGGAAAGAGAGTTCACGGAGTTAATCCAAGAGGCATCCACAGTAAGTCAGTATAAAGATACCTTTAGCCGACTGATTTGATATGCACCTCATATACTAGCAGATGAGAGACGACAAGTTCAAAAGTTTGTCGAAGGGTTATGGCCCAAGCTAAGATGGGGCATTATCTCTTGTGATCTCTCGAATTACAATTATGTAGTAAGTAAGGCACTAGAGGTGGAAGCGGATTTGAGGGAGATAAAAAGATTAAGGAGAAAGGATGAAAAGAAAAGTTTCCACCAAGTGGGTCGAACAATTCGGAAAAAAAGAAACCAAAGTTACAGACTAGCAGAGCTTCAAATCCAACACCACAGGTATGTGGGTTTTGTAGAAAGTTGGGTCATGATAAGTCAGAGTGTTGGAAGAAGCTTGGCAAGTGCATAAACTATGGCAATGGTCAGCACCTTATCAAGGACAACCCTAATCTAAAAAGTCCAGCTCCCGCAGAGAAGGGGAAACAGGTTGCAGGATCTAATGGAAAACCAAAGGCCCGTGCGCAAGCGTATACCATAACAAGAGAAGAAGTACCCTATCCCTCTGATGTGGATAAAGGTATGATTTCTATTTCTAGAATTATTGAAAATGCCTTGTATGATCCTGGAGCTTCACACTCTTTTATATTTGTTAATGTGTCTGAAAAATTAAATATGCAAGCTGAAGTTATGGCATATCACATAGAAGTTCAAACACCCTTAGGAATAGGGTTACTGACGGGTGTAGTTTATTAAGATTGCCCAATTTTGATTAAGGATAGGGTGTATTTAGCTAATCTTATACAAATGCCTATATAAGTATATAATTTGATCCTTTGCATGGATTGGCTATATAAGCATCAAGCACAAATAAACTGTTACACCAAGTGCCTTACCCTAGGGGATAAAACATTAATATCTATACACCATTCCACAAATAATACCTCTCCAGTACCTATTACATCTGCAATAGAGGCCAAGAAGATTTTAAGGGAAGGTAGGCAAGGATTTTTGGTGTACCTTGTCAACAAGCCCCGAGATACAGTTAAGATTGAAGAAGTTGAAATGGTAGCTAAGTATCTGGAAGTATTTCTGGAAGAATTAAACTCGTTACTCCTGGACAAAGAGATAGAATTTGTAATTCACACTCTTCTTAGGACCACTCCTTTCTCCAAGATCCTTTATTGAATGGCTCCTGTAGAGCTTAAGGAATTGAAGAATCAACTCCAAGAATTACTAGAAAAGGGGTTTATTAGACCGAGCATGTCCCCTTAGAGAGCCCCAGTACTATTTATTAAAAAAAAGGATGGGTCCCTAAGAATGTGCATTGATTATCGAGAGTTGAACAAGGTTACAATCAAGAATATGTACCCCTACCCTTTGTAGAGGAGTTGTTCGATCTGTTAGAAGAGTCAAGAGTCTTCTCGAAGCTAAATTTGAGATAAGGGTATTATCAATTGAAAATCAAGGAAGAAGATATTCCTCAGACAGCTTTCTTGGTACGGTCATTTCAAGTTTGTCGTGATGCCCTTTGGATTGACTAATGCACCAGCCACATTCATGGATTTAATGCATAGAATTTCCAGACCTTATCTGGACCAGTTTGTAGTCATCTTTATAGATGACAATCTAGTATTTTCCAAATCTAGAAAAGAGCATGCTAAGTACTTGCACTTTGTTCTTAGAACTTTGAAGGAGCATCATTTGTATGCCAAATTTAGAAAGTGTGAGTTCTGGATAGAACAAGTGGCATTTTTGGGACAGGTCATATCTCAAGATGGGATAGCAATTGATCCCTCTAAGATAGAGGTGATAGTCAACTAGAAAAGACCCAAAATTGTAACGGAAGTCTGTAGTTTCTTTGGACTTGTTGGCTATTACCAAAGATTTGTATAAGACTTTTCTAAAATAGCCGACCCGTTGACTAAAGTAACCTAGAAAAATTAGCAATTTAATTGGAGTGATAAATGTGAGCGAAGTTTCCAGGAATTGAAGAACATATTGACCACCGCTCCAATTTTGGCTCTTCCAAAATGATTGGAAGGATTTATCGTGTATACCGACGCTTCTAAAGAAAGTCTTGAATATGTGTTGATGTAAAAGGGGCAAATTATAGCTTACACATCTAGAAAATAAAACTACATGAAGAGAATTGCCCAATTCATGATTTGGAATTGGCTGCAATAATTTTTGCCCTGACCAAATGGAGGCATTATCTTTATGGAGCTACATTTTAGGTACATATTGATCATAAGAGCCTCAAGTATTGGCACTCTTAAAGGGACTTAAATATGCGACAACAAAGGTGGATGGAGTTTTTGGAGAACTACGACTTCTCTATTATCTACCACTAGGGAAAGACGAATGTGGTAGCAGATGCACTGAGTCGAAAAGTCAAAATAGCCCACATATTAAAAAGAGAAGCATGTCCAAGAGCATATGTGGTAATCAAAATGAAATAACAAAGTTGGATTACAGGAGTAAAAGTACAATCTAAACCATACAAGAAAATTTGGCAAGCTCAAGATCGAGACGAATGGATGTTGAAACAGAAGGGGATGCTTGAAAATTCCAAACAGTCTGAATTCAGCCTCTATAACTAAGGTGCCCTTATGTACCATAAAAGGATATGTGTGCCTAGAGGGATGAAAGAAAGATTGCTAAATGAGACACACAAAATGAGATACACGATACATTCGAGAGGCACAAAGATGTACCAAGATCTTAAGAAATAATTCTGGTGGCATGGTATGAAGAAAGACGTTGCGGACTATGTGCAGAAGTATCTAACTTGTCAACTAGTAAAGGCAGAACATCAACAACCATCAAGATTGTTATAGCTACTTTCTACTCTTGATTGGAAATGAGAACAGGTCACGATAGATTTTATAACTAGTTTGCCAATAGCTCGAGGAGAGTATGACAGTATTTAGGTAATAGTAGATCAACTGACCAAATCCACACATTTTCTGCCAGTTAGAACATATTATGATATTGAGAAGTTAGCAGAAGTATACATAAAAGAGATAATCTAACTACATGGAATCCCTACTAATATTGTGTTAGATCGAGATTCGAAGTTTACTTCAAGACAGTAGAAGAGTCTACAAAAGTATTTAGGGACTCGACTATGGTTCAGTTCTATAGCTCATCCACAATCAGATAGATAATCAGAAAGGGTTATCAGAATATTAGAAGATATGCTTCGGGCATATGTTTTAGACTTTGGAGGAGGTTGGATTTGACATTTCCTCTTAATCAAGTTTGCTTATAATAACAACTAGCAATCTATCATTCAAATGGCACCATACGAAGCCTTGTACGACAAGAAATGCCAATCACCATTATATTGGAACTTAAAGGAATACTAAGGTAGTATTGACTAGTCACCAAATCCTATATAACCTAAGCTAATTTAAGAAACTATTGAAAAAGTACATGTGATTAAATAGAGGATGAAAGTAGCTCAGGATAGATAAAAAAGTTACACAAATACGCAAAGGAAGGATTTAGAGTTCGAAGTTGGTGATAAAGTATTTCTCAAGGTATCCCCGAGGAAAGGGATTAGAAGAATCAATAAAGACCGAAAGTTCAGTCTAAAATATGTTGGACCGTATGAGATATGTGAAAGGATTGGGCTAGTAGTTTACCATCTTGTGTTACCCCAGGAATCGGCGGGGATACATGAAATATTCCATGTATCTTAACTTTGAAAGTATTACCCTGATCCTTCTCACATCATTTCACCTGAGCGCATGCTATTGAAGGGTGAGTTAACATATGAAGAACAACTAATATTTATCCTAAATCAGCAATTCTGAGAACTTAGGAACCAAAAATTCCCCAAGTGAAAATATTATGGCGCAACCATAATATGGAAGAAGCAACATGGGAGAGAGAAGATCTCATGCGCCAGTAATACCCTAAACTTTTTCAGCATTCAAGTGAGAATCTGGGGATTAGATTCTTTTAAGGAGGGAGGGGGAGTCCATAACACCCTTAGAATTTTCTTGATTATATTTATTATCTTGCAATTATTTGAAAATTTCATGAAATTTATATTATCAATTATTTTAAAAACATTTGTGGTTAAAATTATAATTTTTATAAACTTGATTTCATGTTACTTGATATTGTTGGGGCCGAAATACAATTTTTAGGGAGTTAATTGCATTCATGCAGGAATTTTTGGGCTTGCATGGAACAAGCAAAGTCAATCGAGGGGTTTCGTGTAAATTTTCTAACTTTCTAGACCTAATTGCATGATTTTACAACTCCAGGGACTAAATTATACTTTTGAAAATTTTGATTTTAAAAACTTGGCATGATTTCTTTCTTCCTTCACTATTCTTCTTTCTTCTTCATTTCTCTCCACCCACCCGCAACTTCAACCCTCACTCCAACAATCTCTTGCCTCGGCCAAGCTACTACCAAACTACACCTCACTTCACCACCACCTTCACCCTTGACCACACCACGCACACACGCACGGTGGCGAGCAACCACCAATGATAAGTTGAAAGAAACCCACCTTGTGGGTCTCTCAGTTGTCGGCAATCAGGAAGCCGAAACCAAGTTCTGGATAGATGGTTGGGAACCATTAGCTCAAGGATCACCGTAGTGGTCTTGCATGGAGGTTCCAACAGTAGCAGCACGATGATCGGAGAGTGGTGGTGGGAAGAAAATTCACATCTATTTTAGCCCATTCCGGTGGCTACAGACCTCAAAACTCAAAATCAAAGGCGGCATTGGAAAGCTTTCGTCGAGAGGAACATTTCTATGGTGGAGTTTCATTTTTTGATGGCAACAGAGAGATAGCGTCTTCTCCTCGACACAATGATTACTATAGTGTTATCGGTTTGTGATTCCAAACCTTCAGTGGTGAATTAAGATTTTATTCGATTGTAACATGTTATATATATAGATGCATGCATGCTATATGTGTTATACCTTGTTTATATACCCTTGTACCTTGCCTAGAATGAGATTTTGAGACAAGAGGTGTGCATGTTTGTATTGATTTTCCTCTACAAGGAATTTGGAGTTGGAAGATATGAATTTTGAACCCGAATTCATTAATAATACCATGTTGAACTTTAATTATGATATTGAGGACTATATTATAAGTTAAATGGTGTTTGAAATGGAAATTTGATTAAAGAGTAATGTATCTGTATTGCCTAAGATTATGATGACTCTTGAATTATAAATAAGATGAGGTTAATATTGGAATTATGTAATTAGTGAGATATTAGGTTATAATGATGAAATGAAATAAAAATGGACTAGTATTTTTGATATATGAAACGGATGTGAGAACTAAATGTACTTGGGAAACCTTAATGTTATTAGCTAGTTCTCCAAGATGATAGAGTCGTTAAATGTAAATTATTGTGTTACTAGGTTAATTGGTGACCTTGAATTTTAATAAGCATGATGATGATGTATTACAAGGTCAAATGTGGGTTTTGACTATTATTATGCTATCTTGGTTAGGTGGCAAAGAGGTGGAACCTAAGGATCAGTGATTGTGATTTTTGATGGCATTTCCTAAGCTGTAAGATGAGGTTTCTCCCACTTTGGGTTCTTGCTTGTATAAGCTTACTCATGCTTATTGGAAACACCTGTAAGGGTCTACCTTTCTGGCTCTTTTCTATCTATCTGTGATTGTAATATACCTCTTTGTGGGTTTTCTCTTCTGTTTTGTACTCTATTTGTTTGAAAATTCGAAATGTTATTTGCTATCTAAGTTGAGCACCCCTGTGAGGGTCATTATTCAATCTTTATTTTTGTTTTATTATCTGATATTTGATTTGAGCACCCCTATGAGGGTTATTCTTTAACATTGAATCTGTTTTTGTTTGTTCCGGTGCCCAAAACTCTCTTCATGTTGTTAGATTCTATCCCTTATACCTTAGCCTTGTCGACTCACCCCTCGTTTGATCTTGATGAATGAAAAAGTGATATTGAAATCATCTAGTAAACTTAATCATATTGATAATTCTCTTGATTGTTCATGTGTCTTGTTATTGGAATAAGCCTTACTGGCCATTATTGAATATCGTGCTTGTTATTATTTGAAAGTAAATTTGTTATTTGTTGGCATCATTTCGTGCTACCCATGGGGATGCCGTTGGAAAGTTTCTACCCAAAGGGACGCCACGGGAAGTTAAACATGGGGCTAGGTCTGAAAAGATGGCTAGGTGGAATGGATCGATGGTGACAGGTCTTCTAGCTAGTACCCACCTAAGATCTTGACTTACAAATAGTTAGAGGTAGCGAACTGTGAGTAGCGGGATCTAGCATGTGGTCAACCATGCCATATAAGTGAGTTGTTACATGCCGAGCTATGTGCTCGAGCAAATGGAGAAATAAGGAAAAGTGCTTGTGCTCAAATTAAATATTATTGATTGTTATTTTGAATTGATCGAGGAGCAATAAGGGAGGATGCCAATAGGTCTGCTAAATAGTTACATGTTTTGTGTTCCTTTGAGTTTAAAGATTAATTCTTGATAGTCATGATTTGATTGCCTAAATTGTAATAAAAAGATCTTGTTATTTGTTATTACAGTTCATCATTCTCTTCCATTTCTATTATGTAATCCCTCACCAAGTCTTTAAGACTCATCCTCCTCATTATCTTTATTTTTCCAGACATGTCAAGGTGAAGGGGCAAAGGATCATGTTTTAGGCTAAAGTCATTTTGTAATAGATTAGGTGTATGGTTGTATATATAGTTTCCACCTAATCGAGACCTTGGTTAAAAGATACGATGTGAATGGTGTATGAACTTAAGACATTGGAGTTATATATATTATGTTTATGGGTGCTTGTTTTACTTGAGATGGCTATATTTCAGGTTTCCTAGTTACCATTTGAATGAATTTCAAGCTTGAATTAGTGGCTCCTCCGCTTAGGGTGATTCCTCGAAAGGAGGGTGCCACAAGTGGAGTCTTAATTAATCATGTATTAGTGGTATTTTAATTCAAGAATATATAGAGGTGTTGTGTACTTAAAAATGAGGAGCAGTTGTATTTTAATTATATGTTAATGTAAATTAAATATGACTTACCAAATTAGGCTATATATATTTGAAAAATATGTGAAAACATATTTGCTTTGTAGGTTGAGAGAAAAGAAGAGAGAATAGTAGAGGAAGAAGAGAATAAGAATCATCTTGAAGTTTTGTTTTCTACTTTAACTTTATAAGATTAGTGCAAGGGGAGTATCTTACTTATATTCAAGACTAAAAATATTTTTTAGTGAGGAGGATGACATCTCAATTCTAAATATATGTAAATATCTTTTGCATAAATATGTTGACTGTAATAATTTTGCTATGTGACGTGGAACCTTTATTTTATGACAGCTTGAAATTGATTTTAAATATTTTGTAAGTTTTGTTATGGTGGCTTCTGGATTATCCATCAATTTTGGGGTTATAGTCACGTGATAATATTGATTACAAATCATTATAAGTTATTTTGAAATATTAAATATTTTGCATCTTAAACATATTTAAAATGCTAGCTGGGTTCCTAAGCTCACCCTTTTTGTTGACATTTTCAGATACAAAGGAGAATCATCAAGCTGGTTAAGAAATAAGGAGCAACTTTTTAATTCAAATTTTTATTCATTGATTTGTATGTAAACATTATTTTATTTAATTAAGGCTGTGGCGTGACTTAACATGTTCTAGAATGAAAAATTATTAAAACGTATCGCTTTATGACAGTGACACAGATTCTTGAATGAGATGGTGAATACGAGCGAAAGTGAATTTTTATCTAAAATAAATTTAATTATATCATATAAAAATGAAGAAATGGATGTAATTGTTCATGAGCTCAGGACCTAACTATTTGTGGTGTCCGATTAAAATTTTGTGCGGTCCAGAAACACAGCAGGATTTTCTGACCCTATTGCATAGTACATTATATTGTATAAAAATACAGTTTATTAGTATATGACATTTCTTTTTATTATTAAAAAGTGACATGCATTCTATATTTATATTATCAACAAAGCAATGGTCTCTTCCATTGTGCTTTCAAATGATATGCTTAAAATATCGTTATTTTTATTTTTTAATTATTATAATTAATCATATAGTAACTAATATTTGTAGCTCAATTACTCTCTTACTACTACCACTTCATGGTTTTATAATCACTGATTAAGGTTACACGGGACTTCCATTTTTCCGACATTTATTTATTTTTTCAACTTCTTGTTGTTGGTACGTTCTCTCTCATTTGTCCTATTTTTATATTTACTGTCATTTTATAATTTAGAAAGCTGCAAAAATCAGTTTGAAGTTTATGCCTAAATTTTAATAGACAAATACTTTTATTCATATATTGTATGCGGTGTTCGAAAAATTGGATCATTCATTGAACTGAAAAACTTATGAGTTCATGGTTCACTGGTTTAACTATCTATTGGACCGCAATTAAATCTTGACATCATAATTACAATATACATATTTATATATTATATATTATATATTACTTAAAAATTAATAAAATATCAAAATATAAAACATAATGAGTTTAAGGATATTGTCTAACATTATAATCCAAATTTCACAATGTATATTATAAATGATCACAACAATTTAAATATATCAAATCTAAAGTTTAAAGTTAAGAGTGTGTAGGTTAATTCTAAACTTTAAACTAATGCTTTTTTTTTTTCTTCCCACTTTTAGATAACTTATAAAATGTACCTTAACCTTCAAACTTTGTACTTAGACAAAAAAACATTAAAAAAAATAATTTTATTAAAAATTAAATGAAAAAAATCGGTCCGGTTCATCGGTCCAACTGGCCAGTTTAAATGATTTTTACAAAATATAGCATTTTTTTTCATTTTTCTAGTTTTTTGAGAAAATTAGACCAGTTCGCTAGCCAATTAACAGTTCGACCGGCCGGTCTGGTCTGATTTTTTAAACAGTGGCCGCACATGCACAAACTATATCCAATTATTAAATGCACATGCATCAAGTGTGCACTACCTCCTAATATAGGTAAAGAATATTCATGAGATATTATGATGACATTTATTGTTAAATGTAAATTTTAATTTTATATATAATTTTTGTATAGTTTTTTCTTCCTTTGGAATTTGGATTTTGGATGGGAGTTTTTAAGCCTTCTGTTTCTTATTTGAATATGGATGAAGAATGTTGGTAGCAAACTGATCTTATTTATAGCCCGATTTAGAAGTTCTGTATGAGTAATAGCTAACTGTGAATGCAAGTGTTGTAATGATAGGAGCACAAAGTTGGCATTCATAATAATCATAACAAAAATAATCATGTTGTTCAAGCCTTAAAAAAAAAAGAAAAAGAAAAGAGAAAAAATTCTCTAGTAAAGGAAATTATAGAGTAAATATTATCAATAAGTATATGTATTAAGTGATAAAAAAATTTATTTTATCGAAATAATGATTTTCACGAACTTAATAATTTTTTTTTAAATAATCAATATTGACAATTAATGAATATCTGTTTTGATAATGATAATCTTGTCATTAAGACAATATTTACTATCACTAATTATCATGGTACATAGAATCTCATTGGTATTTTTCTTTTTTATGATTTTTCTGTATGTTTATTTTTTTAAAAATTTTTTTATCATGTTTTCAAAATATTTCTGATAAGTTTTCGATATTTAACAACTTAAATCACATCCTAAAAAATGAAACTTTAATTCATAAGCTACAAGAAGTGAAAACAAATTAATAAACAAACATATATTGTATTATGACACGTTAAACATCTAATAATATAATTAAGAAGGTATTTAGGTGAGCTTATAAACTCCTTAAAAAATCTTACAAGATGTTTGAGTGCTTATAAGGCGATAAAAATATTTGGTAAATTTTTTTTAAAAATAACTTATAAACTCCAAAATAAGATGCTATGACCTTATAAATTCTTTTTTTAAAAAAATGAAGAGTTCTTAACTTATTTTTAAGATCTTAACGAGCACCCTCAATTTTAATCATATTAATTATAAAATTGCTACCATGAACATTTTATAAATTTCAAAATTTTATTTTTATCCAGACACTTTGTGAACTTATTTTTTTTTTAAAAAAAAAGATCTAGTATCTTATAAGCTTTAAAAATATTTTATACGATGTAAGAACTTATAAGACCTTTAAATAAATTTAGCCAAACACTCTCTAAGAATTAAAACAAGAAAAAAAAATAACCACTATGTAATTGATTTGGACAATGTAAAACCAAGTGATGAGTTATTACATGGAGCTAGACTACCATAATATTTTATATATTAATCAATTATTTTATTCAAACTCATTTTAATATTCCAATGTAACTAGGTATAATTAAGATTTGTTACCGGTGCTTGCAACGAGGAAAATTTTTTGTTCAAATTGAATTTGATCATATATATTTAATTTTATAGGAAGTGTAGTGATATTTATTTTTATTTATTCTTTTGAAATGATATAAGTAAATTATAAGATAAATGTAATTTATTTATTTGTATTCGAACAGATTTGGTCCTACCGTGTATGAGAGTAATGTTGCCAAGGTCGCCGGGCACCTCAGAAGAGAATACAGCAAAAGAGGGACCAGAATCCAGATAATTGATGCGGCGGGCTAGGTGGTCCGCCTCCGAAACTGGACATATGGTCCCTTGCCACTTTGCTGTCACTGTAGCGACAATGTTTCATACTCCTAGCTAGGCCTTTGCGCCCCTCGTGCATCGCCAGGGTTGTGCGTGCCTCGTGTGTGGCACTGCGTTGGTTGTGCTCGTATCATGTGCGATTGCTTAGAAAAATTGAGGCTCCGTTTGGTTGTGTTTTGAATATTTTGGAGGGAGAATTTTTTTAGTTGGTGAATTTGAGAAATATGATGTTTGTTTGTTTTTGTTTTATCGGTTGTTGGAAAATATTTTGTAAAAAAATAGTTTGTTTCAAAATATTTTAGGAGGAAACAAATTTTACTATACATGTTACATCAATCAGGTTTCTGCTGGATCAATGGAGGTGAAATTAAATTTTTTATAATAATTATTTGTGTATGTATAGTTGTACTAAAAGAATTTATATATATAATGATATTATGTGTAGTGTTGTTCAGGGCCAAAATGAACACAACATGAACCAAAAAAGTTGATTATTAAGTGGTATTATGTGTAGTGTTGTAGTCTTAGAGTGCACAAAAGCAGAACAGTTCAAGATGTCACATTCATTGGATGAGAAGTTTACTCGATAGTTCTCACTAAGGAAGGTTTAAAGCAAAAAGCTACATCTCATGATGCAATACCACTTCAGCTGAAACTCTAACGTGTCATTACATTCACAAGCATACTTGTCAGATAATTTAGTCATTCATGTGGTAGATCATGAGAATTTTGACATTTATGAATGATGACCCACCAACTTTGGTTGGAAATTAAAGTGAGTTCTATGAGATAAAAATTAATGGAACTTATATCAATATTCTCAACACACCAACAATGTTTATTGAATGGTTATATGCCAAAACGAATAAGGTATTGAATGAATAAATTGAGCTAAAAGTATAGCATGAGCTAAGGACTAGCTTAGACATGGGTGTGAATGGATTGTATGAAAGTATCCATCTCACATTGGAATCACAAGCTAAAGTTGAACTAGTAAAATAACTTGAATATGACCTAAGGGAATAGACCCCTCTGGGGGTACCCAAATCTTTGGAGGAGGGAGGACCTACATGAGTGTAGGTTTGATTTCAGGAGCCACACACACGTCCGCCACTCATAAGGTTAGCTCGAGACAAGGTGTTGGAGAAAATTTATTTAAAATAAATAAATAAATAAGAAAAAATAATAATTATTTTAAATTTTTGTTTTGAAATCGAAATTACTCCTCTTTTAACAATCATGTCCAAACTTTCAAAGAGTTGCAACCATGTCTTTTAATTTAAAATTCAGCAACCATATCCTTAAAAATTGAAAGTTAAGGTCATAACCTTTATTTATAGCCTTTAACATGTCTTATGAGTATACAGTCATATCTTATACTATTAGGCACCTAATATCTATGAATATAGGGGGTACATTCATGCATTAATCATAAAAAGGTACAACATGTATACATACACACTGTTACGCATACATACTTGCACACAAAATAGAGTTTCAAATCAGTAAAGGTTTGGAGTCCCAGCAATTAAGAGTACATTCTTAGTCTGATCGAATCATTGTATCTTATTAGAAGGTTGTCTATCAAGAGTTCTCGTGCACCATTGGGAGGCAGATAAAATCTTAAAGAAACTACATTTGTGCATGCCTCAACTCTCTATTTCTCTGTTCTTCTATTTTTGCTTTGGGTTTGCTTCTTTATTAAATTATGTATTTCTATTTTGTGTTGCGTCTTACTATTTCTTATGTTAAGTTATATTCTATTTGATATATGTTTTATTTCATACGTATGTGTTTCTATCTTACATATTTAGTGTTCTGAATTATACATAAATGCACACTATCTTTTCTTACAGTTCTAATGATTGTTGTTTGGTACTATAAAAAATTGGAGTATCAGCTGCTATCAATTTGTAGTTAATGTGAAAATTTTGTAGTTCAAACTATGAAACTAGCCTAATCAAATCATAAGTTGATGCTTTTACAGCTAACCTTCACCACAACAAATGTGTAGCTAATAATTATTCTTTCTTTTATATATAAAATTTTTTCTATCGATGATATGGAATTAATCTATTACGTTTGTATCGAATATGACTAACGATTGATAGTTAATAATTTTGTTGCTTGTTGTTTTAAAAAATTATGTTTGCTCTACGGAACATTTATAGCTATATTTTAGAGTTATAGTTCCATAATTCATTTCATAATAATATATTTATAATAGATACCTAATTTTTTAGTAATATGAAATCTCATTGTTATTATTTACTTGTTGTATCTCCTCATGTATTACTCAAAATTTTTCAATAGATGACGTTAATGATGCAAAGCCACTTTTTATACACCAAAATATACCAAGATATATATATATATATATATATATATAAAGATTAAAAAAGAAACAATTATAGTTTTTGATGCTAAGTTTTTTTATTCTACTTTTGATGCCATGAAGTCTTTGCATGGATTCTAATTAAGTGACAATTTGGGTCATCACAATACATTTAATGGTGCAATTCATCACAGTCCATTTAGTTGGTTTCAAACGGTTTTCGCATATGAACCGATAACGCGCGGCAGAACAACCACATCCCATGCAAAATTATTGACAAGGAATTTTGCCTTAAAAAGGCACATTAAATAATGAAAGAAAGAGAATAATTTATAAATTATTTTAAAATTCTCAACTCTTCAATATAGGACAAAATCAAATATTACTAGTAATTAAGCAGGGTCTTTATACCAACTATTATAAATATATTATTTACTATTATTGATAATATTTTCAATAGTGCCGTAGGATCTAATTGTATTGTATAAGTATACAATTTATTGAGTTAATTAGTACACCATCGGCTACTTAATGTTTAAGTTGTGTTGCAGAGTTTTTTATTATTTTTATTTTTGTTTTGGGTAAAAACCACTGTGCATTAAATCTCAAAAGAAACGTTCACAAAGATGTACAAAAGATATTGCAATCAAAGCCAAAAAAGGAGGGGGAAGTACTACTTCCTTTACATCAATGTAAACCAAAAGAAGCTGTACCAATCAAGAAACTGTACAGCTGAACAAAAGGAACCTCTCAAAAAAATGTTGCAGAACTTAGCTTGTATATTACCATCTTAACACGTGGTTGGTTGAAAAACATTAAAAATATGATATCAAAACTACTCAAAGTTCCCTAGGCATTGTGTCTAATATTCTTTATTTTTTAATGATTATTTTATACATTTCTTTAATTTTAAAATTCTCATATTTGAAATATTTATGAAGAGTTTTCTACATTTAACAACTTAAAATAACATCATGAAACTAGAACTTCAACCCGTGTGATACATGGAGTGAAAACAAAACAACATATATTATTTTGTGCCATGCGAAACATTCAAGAATGTGTGTAAGACTAAATCAAACTCCAAGGGAGAGAAAATAGCAATAACTATTAATGTATTTATTATATTATATTTTATTTATCCACACATATACATACACTTATGATTTGCTAAGATTCAAATTTAAATTTCACCTATATAAATATAAAATAATATTATTGGACCCATTATTCTACTTAATGTATTTGCACAATATATAACCAAGGTAGTGGGGAGGCTTCCTTGCGACCATAGGACTCTTTGGGATATAAATTATATTCTAAATTTTCGGTTGTACTCTTTGTGATTTTTGAGTCACGGGTGCAAATATATATATATATATACGTATATGCATATATACATGTTTTGTTCTTGGTTCTTGTTTAGGTTTGTTGTTGTACTTAATTCAAGGCGAACATACAATATTTATTTTATTAGTATTTGTTTTGATGAAAAATTCTTATTCAAATTAATTGAGTGTGAACATTAATTAATTATAGAATACGTGTAATAATATTTAGTTTTGTTATTATTTCGAACCAGTTAGAAATTATAAAATAAGAATAATTTATTTCTGTAATATAATTTACTCGGATCCAAAAAAATTTGGTGCAACGAGGGCATTGACAAGAGAATACGAACAGCCGGGGGACCGAAAATCCTGATAGACATTTATGCGGAGGGGTATGTGGCCCGCCATCCAAACTACCCCCTGTGGTCCCTCCCTTGTCTCCTCACTTTTTAATGCAACGACAACGTTTTGTATCTACAACTTTTTCTTTGGATGTTGCGATGAGGCAAAGGAGATTTTTATTTTTTCTTCTTTTGCCTACTGTCTTTCCTTTTTCCTTTTATCTTTTTTTTCTTTATTGTACATGTTATTTCTATTGCGTTATTAGGATGTCGGTTCAATTTATTTACCATAATTTCTATTGTGTTATTGGGATGGTAGTTCAATTTATTTACCATAATTTCTTGTAAAGAAGTTAATGGTTTGAGCATTTTCTTTGTGCTAATTGAATACGTTTCAATTATCACATCAACATCATAATCAAGTATTAAATCAAATCAAAAATTATAAAAGTAAACTAATTAATACAATCAAAAATTGTTTGAAAAGTATGCTAACTAATACCCACAGTAAGTGGGATTGTAATTATGGGGCCTCTAAGCGAGTTCCTCGAGAATTGGGATTTATATGTAGCAGTACTTAATGAATTAATTATTTTTGTGTTTGAAAATGACGTTGGGAATATTTCATTTGAACTTAGGATAAAAATGATCCTTCAAGAGACACGATGATTCTTTGAGGGTTGAAATGATCTTTCATGTGCCTAAAGTTTAAAATTAGAGATATAATTACGATAGATGAAAGATGTCCCAATGAAAATCCTTCAACATTCAAATCGATAAATAATATTGTGAGGAAAATAAGATGAAATAATAACATATCGAAGAAATAATAAAACATACCTTACAATGGATAATAAATGTACAACTTATAATAAATAGGTGGCTATATATATTAACTAGTAAAATAGATGCATTAGCTGCTCAAAGCCATCGGTTGTTGATCCGTTGTTGATGTAATGAGTCGGGTGTGACTAACTTTGACCCGCCAGAGTGTGCATTTGACTTGATTTGGATTGATTTTTAGATTTTGAAGTACTTTATGCATTAAGGATAAACAAACTTTTAGCCTAAATTTATAACTGTAGATTATATATCCATAAAAGACATTTCGATAGGACCGAAAAAAGAGAAGAAAGAAAGAAATTTGATGTACTTTATATTTGGTATAACTTCACCATGCATAAGTAAGTACTAGCCAAGATGAATTTGTATTATATCAAACATCAATGAAATGCATTTGTAGAGATAATAAACCCGGTCAAATAGAGGGATGCTTTGCCAACATTTCACTATGATGGATAACTCTATGTTCAGAAAAGATTGTTATGTTGATCATTTTTTATTTTTTATTTTTACCTTTTCAATTATCAACAAAGAAAAGACGGGATGGAATTTTCTTTATTGCGTACTTAAGTTAGACAAAATATTACCCAATGTTTCTTTCCTTCGTTTTTTTTTTTTTTATGTGTGTGTAAACGAAAAAAAAAAAAATCTTTCTTTTCTCCCGCATATTTTTCTCCATTGATTTGCTTTTTGCAGTATTTATATATAATTATCAATCAGACTATAAAATGGCACTCAGATATAACAATAAATTAATTATAAGTGCAATATCTGAGGTCAAAGGCAGCATCATTGAAATTATGTAAATGCTATATATAATATTTATATATATAATTTTAGTGGAAAGTCGAGTCTCAATTTCTCGTAACTTTTCCTTGCTGGAAAGGACATATTTGGACTCTAATAATTTTTTGTAAATAGAGATTGGCTCCTATACCCGTTGTGTTTAATTGAATGTAGTTCACTTGACCCAACTACTTCCCTCTTCCTGTTTAACGTCTATTAAGTACTAAAAAGATAGAGTTGCCCTTAAGTAAATTTTTTTTTAACATTTCAAATTAAATAATTTTTAATATTTATAAAAATGATATATAATATGTTTCTATTTATACTTATATATAATATGTATATATATAAGTTTATGCACAAGTATATATATATTGATATGGGATGGCCCAATAGGCCCAATCCAACAAGTTTTCGACCTCAAAGAAATCCCCCAGGCCCACTTAATACGCATGGCCCAATGTCGCTTTTGGAGCCAGCTGAGCCGCAATCACTTGACTTCAGTCATCTGGTTGAGCGAATAGCACTCGACCACATCTAACGGGAGGCTTCAAGCAACTTCATCCGTTTAACCATCTCTCTGGCCGACCGTCTTATCTGTTCGATGATTGTCGACCAGAGTGCTCACTCCGATGTTGACTTATATCCTTGCTATATTTAATATTCTAACAAGTAGCATGCCTCCGCATTAATGATGGGAGCCACCCGATACAATCTCTACCATCAACTTTGGCAGGAAGACGCCTACCTAGAGTACTGTTTATCCTATAAATCAAGAGATGATGCCACCTAAAATAGTACTCGAATTGAAAATGACCAATAACGCCCAGGTAAGGACAAGAGTCATCTACACTTGATAGGGGCATCTTAGACATATTATCTACTAGGAGAAGGCTATAAATACCTCATTCCCAGCCACTCTCCAGGTAATGCAAAATATACTCTACGCTCTTAATCTTCTATTTGATTACATTATTTCAACCAGAATTAATTTGAGTGTTGGAGCGCCTTTGCTGGGGACACTCGGCTAGTTTGACATTTGCTGTTGTTATAGATCTCAGACCTTGAGAAAGATTGCTATTGGATCATTCGACCTCTTTGGTCAAATTAGCCCATACATAACCTAATTCATTATAAACGACTTTCAATCGTATCATTTTGGCACTATCTAGGGAAACCTTGAGATTACAACTGAAAAATGGTGAACACACGAAAAGCCACATCTGAGAGGGAGGATAATAGGAGGTCTGCAGCTTCACCTCCCCTTTCGCCCCAACAAGGTTCACACGCTTCAGGCCTTAGTGCACCCCAAGAGCAAATTGTGACATTAACTATGCCCCAATTGATGCAGTTAATAAGCGAGCAAATCTCTACTCAAATTTCTGCCCAATTTTCCATCGCATTAAACAAGCACACCACCGTGCCAGCCTCAACTAGCAGTGCCATCCCTCAACTGCTTCCACCGAAAAAAAGGTCCCCCAGGGATAGTTGTGGTCTCCAGGAGTCTAGGCAGCCACCAACTAGACGTGAAACCAATCCCAGACACCCCCAGGGAGAGAAAAGATAGCTAGAGCTAAGAAAGTAAATTACTGAGTTCGTTGATCATCACGTTCGGCCCAATCAAGCCCTGCAGCACGATTGGGTCAAACGTTCCAAATGCAACCACCACGAAGAAAAGGAAGAATCCGCAGACCTCATGGTCTAGCTTATTCAAGTCCCACGATACGATAGGACTGAGCATGCAAGGCCTTGTTTTGATTGAAATGCTAACCAAGCTGATCGAGAGGAGTTGGAAGAAATCTCCCATCAAGTTCAACAATTAAACAGACACTTTGACGAGATCGCAAGGAGACACATTAAGAGAGCACCCAACCTACAAGGCCCTCAGAGGTCTCGTCAAGAGAGAGGCTCCCCGTTCATTCAAGAGATTGTCAACGAGTGCATTATTATCGACACAAAAGTCCCAACTAGACTACAAAGATACAATAGCTCAATAGACCCCAATGAGCACTTGATGCAGTTCGAGCATATAATCTAGCTACACGAGCACATCCATGCCAAGATGTTGGTGACCATTTTCTAGGGCATTGCACTCGATTGGTTTATGAAGCTAGAAGCCTCATCGATATATGCCTATGATCAGCTTTATGATACATTTTTGCACTAGTTTGCCAGTCGAAGAAAGGAGAAACTCCCCCACACCCACCTTCATACCGTCAAACAGAATGAGAATGAGTCCTTTCATGACTTCTTCACGAGGATCAACATGGAGGTCCTCAAAATAGACAACCCTAAGATCGAGTGCCTGATTAATGTGCTATTCTTAGGATTCAAACATAAGAAATGCACTAATGCATTGGTGCAGGAGTGCTCGAGGTCAATGGAGGAACTACTCAACCTGATAGAGAGGTATATAACCCAGGAGGAGATGAACAAGGTTAAGTTTGAATCCTCTAAGATCGAAAAAAAGAAGAAGAAGAGAGACAACCAAAAACATAGAGAAAAAGGTCGATCTCTAATAAAGCATTTCCATGACTACACCCCATTGAACATTTTGATGAGAGAGGTCCTATTTTCCATTCAACATGATAATCTTCTCAAAAAATTGAGAAAGCTGATACAGACTGAGGCGATGAAAAAATTAAAAAAGTAGTGCTACTTCCACAAATAAAAGGGGCACGACACTGATGAATGCTTCAACTTCCAGGAAAAGATTGAGAGGCTCATCAAATAGGTCCATCTCAAGAAATATGTAGCCGTGGACGCACAGGTTGAAGGGGGAAAAATCGATCAGACTCCTCGTAGAGAAAGGACAGTTAGCCTAAGAAGAGAAGACAAGGGAAAAAAACTTACCCACAAAGATCACCAGCCCATTTGAGGAATGATTGATATGATCATGAGAGGTCAAACTGGGTGGGACTCAAAATTAGCTAGAAGGCAAACTCATAGAAGACTGGAGTTAATCAAAGCCTCGCCCGTTGAAATAATATTTCATCTATCAACGAGCGTAGAGCTTATTTCCTTCACTAATAGCAACTTAGTCCACCTTGAGGGAAATAATATAGACCACAAAGCTGATTGTCCTATGGTAGTCTCTGTGAAGATTGCCAACTTTAAAGTGCAAAAGTACTAGTCGATAACAACAGCTCAGCTAATCTCATCTTTCTCTCCACTTTGAAAAGAATGAATTTGGGGCAGCTGAAGTTCGAACTTGTGCGTACCCCTTTGGTTGGGTTTGGGGGGTTAGAAATTATTCCAAAAGGATCTATCAATCTATCGATATCATTTAGAGAGGTGCCCCAAAGAAGGACATTGATGGTTAACTATCTATTAGTTGATGCCCTATTTATTTATAATGTTATCATTGATCAACCAGCCTTGAATGATTTCTGTGCCATTGTGTCGACCTACCACATGAAGATCAAATTCCTGACGCCAGTGGGAACAAGTGAACTATTGTGCTACATTAATGAGGCTTGGAGTTGTTACAACATTTTAGTTGAGTCAAGCGAGCAGAAAACTTGACCACAATTGAAGACCTTAGGGGATGCCTCCATAGCAAAACCCAAGGAGACCTAAGCTAATATGAAAAGAAAGTTGAAGGATACCCAAGTGGAGCCCGTCAGGGAATTTAAAACCATCAAGCTAGAATAAAAAAACTCCGACAAGACAACTCACATCGAAATAGATATAGGCCCTTATCTGGAGTGCCTTATGGTCAATTTTATAAGAAGAAACATTAACATCTATGTGTGGAAAGCATCTGACCTCTAAGGAATTAATCCCAACATGATCGTGCTCCACCTTAATGTCGATCCCTCATATAAGCTGATTAGATAGAAAATGAGGACATTCAATGCTAAGAGGACTCGGATCATTGAAGAGAAGGTTAGAAAACTCCTAGATACAAGTTACATTATAGAAATTCAATATCCTTCCTGGCTTTGTAATGTTGTACTCATCCCAAAAAATGAGGAACAATAGCATATGTGTAATGATTTCACATATTTGAAGCAGTACTTGTCCTCGTTCCCTGTGCTTGCAAAACCTGGACTAGGTGAGGTATTTCAGATGTACTTGGTGGTCTCCAAAGTATCAATTAGCTCAGTCTTAGTTTTTACTAGAGATGACAGCCATCGATCAGTCTATTATTGTAGTAAGTGACTTTAAGGATCAAAGCATAATACTTAGAGATCAAGAAATTGGCCTTGGCACTGGTCACCATAACTCAAAAGTTGCGTCCATACTTCTAGTCCCATGCTATTATAGTACTAAATAACTAGCTGCTGAAGCAAGTATTGTCGAAGTCGGACACATCTAAGATGCTAATCAAATAGGCCATCGAACTAGGAGAATTCAACATTACCTTCTAGCCGCGAATAGCCACAAAGCACAAGTTTTGGCGAACTTCATCACCAAGTGAGTTGACCTACCGCAGAAGAATTGTGAAGCCGCTCTTGTTTGGACTTTGCACATTGATAAATCATCGACCACATTTGAAGGGGGAGTAAGAGTGGTTTTTTGTTCCCTAGCAGTAGAGAAATACAATTTTGCAATAAAACTAGACTATGCAGCACAAATAATAAGGCAGAATATGAGGTCCTCCTCACTAGAATGAGGATGGCGCTCAATCGAGGTGTCGAACACCTGGTTGTGATTACAGACTCTCAGCTGGTGGTAAAATAGGTTGAATGAAATTTTAAAGCTAAAGATTCTACAATGAGCCAGTACTTGGTGGAGGTTAGAAAACTATAGCTGTCCTTCAAAATGTTCACCCTCAATTAGGTACCTCGATTGGAGAACAAGCGTGCAGATACCCTATCAAAACTTGCTAGCTCAACCAGGGACACGAGAGAAAGGAAAATAACATTTCTAGTTATCGATAGGCCATTAATCGGCCAATTCAAAGAGAATCTGGTAGGAAGCATTGAGGAAATAGTTACTTCTTAGCATGACCCAATCAAACTCTACTTGAGCAGTGGCACAATTCTCAAAGATAGGAATGAAGCTCGACGCCTTCAAGGATAAGCTGCCAAGTTTGTGCTCGACGAGCATAGCCAATTGTATAAGAGGTCAATGTCTAGACCTCCCTTGAGGTGCCTGGATCCTAACCAGACTCTCAAAGTATTATAGGATATCCACGCAGACATATGTGGCAACCATTTTGGGGGAAGATCCCTTGCACATAAAATAATTCGGTACGAATACTTTTGGCCAACATTATTAAAGAACTCAGTGGATTTTGCTTGAAAATGTACATCATGCCAAGTCCATTCAAACCTATCATATCAACTCGCCACACTCATGGTTAATGTCCAAATTTCTTGGCCATTCGATCAATGGGGGATCGATATTTTGGGTTTGTTATCGAAGTCAACTAGTTAATAGAAATTCTTAGTCATTGCGGTCGAATATTTTGCCAAATAGATCAAGCCTGAGGCTGTTCCCAAGATAACAGACGCATCCATCAAAAGTTTCATCTGGAAGAACATCATATGCCTTTTGGCCTACCTAAGGTCTTTATTTTAGATAATGGAACTCAATTATGGAGCAGGAGTACTAGAGATTGGTGCGAAGCCTTGGGGATCACCCAAAACTTTACTTAAGTGGACAATCCTCAATCAAATAGCCAGACGGAGGTAACAAGTAGAATGATTCTCAACCATTTGAAAGCCAGGATACAAGATATTGACTCAAGCTTAGCAGACGACCTCCTAAGAGTGCTATGAGCGTACAAGAAAACTCCCTAAATAGCCACAGGTCATAGCCCTTACAGTTTGGTCTATGGGTCCAAGACAGTTGTCCCCACAAAACTCATTCAACATACGGCTCTAGTCATTCACTTTCACCCACTCAAAAACACATAAAAAAAAGTTCAACTTTGAGATTATCGATGAATGCAGGCAAGAAGCTTATAATACTATGTAGCGCTACAAGTTGAGAATGGCTAAGAACTCTAATAAAAGAGTCAAGCCATGCAATTTTAAGGTCAGAGACCTCGTTCTCAAAAAGGTGAAAGTCTCTAAAAATGTTAGCAAGCTCAACTTGAACTGGGAAGGACCTTATACTGTTGTAAAAGTGTCAAAGCATAATGCCTACAAACTTGCTAATATAGATGAAGATAAACTCCCCCTCCTATGGAATGCCGTCAACCTAAGGAAATTCTACATCTAAAAGTGTACTATAATCATCCTCATATTCTTTGATATGAATAAAGTTTTAGCAAAACTATGACTATTTGTTCGCATTGTCACAACTGTATCTACCTTACATCATTCCAAAACTTAAGTCGACCCCGCAGTCAATGAATAAGCAGCTTCACACTGCCACTCAAGATTCAAGTCAACCCCATAGTCGACGAATAAGCAACTTTATGCTGCCACTCAAAATTCAAGTCGACCCTGTAGTCGATAAACAAGCAGCTTCATGCTATCACTCAAGTCTCACGTAGACCCAATAGTCGACAAAAAAATAGTTTCATGTTGCCTAATCAAATTTCATGTCGACCCCACCATCAACGCAAAAATAGATTCACACTGCTAAACCAAAGTCCTAAATCAACCACACTGTCGACTTAAAATAGCTACACGCTACAAACTCAAGTCTTTTCAACCCAAACTAAATAATCGACCCAGTAGTTGATGAACAAGTTAACCATAAATAATGAAAATCGACTGTAATGATTCACGTGTTTTGGCAAAATCATGCGTTTCTCAGCATTAAGCAAAATCAACCATAATGTCGTTAAATTTTCTTGATAATTATCTTGATAACTAACTAGGTTGTCAACTATTCACCCATACTATCGTGATAATGAAGTTGCATTCGAAAAGAAGCATGAAACTTACTCCATTCAATAACATAGATAAGGAAAAAATATCTTTCATTCATGGAAGAGTTATTACAATTCTATTACAAAATAAACAAACAAAAGTAAATAGAAGCAGCGAGCTCCAAGATCAAGTTTGGCTAGACCCAACCTGGTCACCCTCTGACCAGTCTAAATTGAGCTCTGGTAGGGCAAACACCAGCAACAGAATGGATTGAGGTGGTCAAGAAGGCCCCATGATGTTACTCATAAAGTCAATCGACCACAATACGTACTGCACCACGTTGATCTGTTCCTCCCTCAAGTGGACAGCAAAATCCTTGGCGAAAGCAAATTTTCTCGCTAGCTTGTTCAGCCTAGCCTCAACCTCAATCTGTTTCTTTTATGACTCAGTGATTGGCTTAGTGAGGACATTTGTTGTGGTATCTTTCTCCCTAACCCCATCGATCCCACCCTTCTTGGATTCGAGGTAAAGTTGCAGATTGTCATTAAGAGCAAGGCTTATTTTAGTCTTGTCATCAAGCTAAAAAGCGTAGCCTAGGCACTTAAGCTACTTGACGGCCTTATGGAATGCGTCATGAGCATCATCAATCGATATAATTATGCTCGCATCTTGGAAAAATCGAGCTCAAAATGAACTGCTCTACCGCCTCCTGCCACATTATAAGGAGCTGTCGAGTGAAGGCCTCCTGTGCCTCCTTGAGTGCATTTGCGTGCTTGACTTAGGAGTAGCTCACCTATAGGTCCAAGTAAACCTTTTTCAGTATCGAGTCCATCCGACTCCTCTCTTAGACCACTTGCACGAGCTACTAATCTTTAGAACTCAACTGCTCTTTAAGGTCCGCCACCTCCTTCGTTAGCTAGTCAATGTAAAGTTAAGAAGGCTCGAGCTGAACCTTGAGGGTTTTGGCATCCTTTCCCCCTTGTAGCTCCTCTTGATCAGCCAACGTCAACTTTAACTGACAACAGAAGTTGTATCCCAATTGGCCTACTAGAAAAATAGAGCATCAGTGAACAATTCAACTTTGTGAAATAATAATTCAACAAGAAATAGTTGACCTCACACTTACCAGATTACAGTGGTAGGCCAAATCCCTAAGAGCCCCACTAAAATAGGGTGATTGCAATCAAGAAATTTGAAATAGTACCCCATTGTCGCACTTACCAAACAGGTCGTATCCTATCACTGCCTTTTGTTTCCCCTTATCGCTCGTTGTCCTCTTAAGTACTGAGCCTCCCTACTCGATCATTTATCTTTTGATCTGACCTGTAGGGCTGCTTCACACATGCTTTTCTAGGTGAGTAGGTTGGGGCTTGGGCGCCTGTTAAATTTACGACACGACAAGAGCAGTGGTCAATTATATCCGACTCTATTATAGGTACCTTTTGTCGAGCAGCCACTCGACAGCGCTCCTTATTCCTTAATGCTTTAGCTTGAGCCTCTGCTTGACTTCAAGCCATGACCTCTTCTCGATCTATCAACAAAAGATAAAATAAATCAATCAGAATCAAGTAAAAAAAATTGAACAAAAAGAAATAATTTTACAGTTAACATAATCAACGAAGATCGCTACCTAGCCAATAGCCCGCAGGCAGGTCGAGCTCGATCAACGATAGGTTATCCAATACCAAACACCTCTCTGCGGTCAACACTAAAGCCTTCATATGCCCAAATGTATAAGGATACATTTTTATCAAGAGTCGTGGAACTCCCTGAGTCTAATAGTTCTCACTAGAAGTCTAAATTTATAGATGGACTACCTTCTTTATTCGTAAAAAGAGTAAGAAAAAATCTTAGAAAAGGAGATACCAATATTGAATATGATAATTATACTTATGGAAAACTTATAGGTACTTGAATACAAGAAGGTTTATCCTTATGTAATGAAATTAA
Source organism: Jacaranda copaia (assembly GCA_014898725.1). Lineage (NCBI taxonomy): Eukaryota > Viridiplantae > Streptophyta > Magnoliopsida > Lamiales > Bignoniaceae > Jacaranda > Jacaranda copaia. Next base: position 945,332 of record JACGDI010005557.1, read on the forward strand.
ATTAAATCAACAAATTAAGCATCATAATATTATAGAAAGAAGACAATTAAGTCAATTTTGTGGACAATTTTGTATGGAACAACCATCCACTAGTAAGCCTAATAGGCAGAAAAAAGAAAATAAATTATATAAAAAATATAATAAAAAAAATATAAAAGAAATGAAAAAAGAGAAAGAAGAAAGAAAGAAAGAGCAGAAAAGAAAAATAGAGCCTATTTTAAATGTGGTAAAATAGGTCATTATGCTGATAAATGCAAAATGAAGAAAAAGATTAATAATCTTAATATTGACAATGAATTAAAGGATACTCTTTCCAAATTATTATCATATTCTGAATTAGAAGATATTTCTAGTGATAATAGTTTAGATAATAATTCTAAAGAATCTTTAGAATCTGAAGAATTAAAAGCATTAGAGAATGAAGATTATATTTTTGAAGAAGAATGTTGTGATTCATGTCAACATGGAAATCCTTGTTCTAAACAAGAAAGTGATAATGAAGAATTATATAAAATTCTTGCTCATTTCAATGATTTAAATATTAATGTTTTAAATAATGAAAATATAATGGAGCTTTTAAAATTTATAAGGGATCCAGAAGTAAGATCTAAAATTATAGATCAAATTGAAAATACTCCTAGTACTTCTTCTAATAATTATGATAAAAATTAAGAATTTTATACTTCTCTTGAACCTTATACTATGGTTGAAGTTCGAAGAATTTTAAAACAAAGACAAAAAATTGAAACTCCTACTACAATTCAAGATTTGAATGCTGAAATTAATAATTTAAAAAATGAAATATATAACCTTAAACATGACAATAAATTTCTTGACGAAAGAATCTCTATTCTAGAAAAAAATAGTAAAATGATGACTTTTCATGATAAAAGTTTTGAAGAAATTTTGAGGTTTACTAATTATGATAACTTCATTCATACTTCTAATAATGATAACTTCATTCATACTCATAATAATGACAATTGCATTCATACTACTAATGATGATAACTTCTTACATACTCTTGAAATGATTGCATCTCAAAAATGGTTTATAAAAATCAATTTACTTATTAATAATAGATTTCAAAAGGAATTAACAACTCTAATTGATAGTGGAGAAGATTTAAATCGCATTCAAGAAGGAATTATTCCTACCAGATATTTTCATAAAACTACACATTCTCTTAGTTCTGCTAAAGGTCAGAAATTAGATATTCAATATAAATTACCAAAAGCTTATATTTGCAAAACTAATACCTGTATTCCTACAAGTTTTTTACTTGTAAAAAATATTACGAATCAAGTTATACTTGGTATGCCATTTTTAAAGAAAATATTTCCCATTAAAAATATTAATGAAAAAGGTTTTATATGAACTTTTGAAGAAAAAGAAATAAATTTTCAATTTATAACTGAACCTTTTACTAGAGTTCTTCATCAAATTCATGATTTGTTAATAGCAAAAAATCATCAAATACATTTTCTTAAAGAAGAAATAAATATTTTAACTATTGAAGAAAAACTTCAAAATTCTGAATTACAAGAAAAAATTAAATTAATAAATCACCAATTTTATTTAGAAATTTGTAGTGATCATCCAAATACTTTTTAGAATAGAAAGAAACATGTTGTTAATCTTCCATATGAAGACAACTTTGATGAAAAGAAAATTACTACTAAAGCTAGACCATGTCAAATGAATTTTGAATATTTAGAATTATGTAAGAAGGAAATTGCTTCTCTTTTACATAAAGGCTTAATAAAATCTTCTAAATCTCCTTGGTCTTGTACTGCTTTTTATGTTAATGAACATTTTAAACAAGAAAGAGGAATACCCCACCTTGTTATTAATTATAAGCCTCGTAACAAAGATCTAAAATGGATTAGATTTCCTATTCCTGATAAGAAATATTTACTTGAAAAACTCTACGAAGCTGTTATATTTTCAAAATTTGATTTAAAATTAGGATATTGGCAAATTCAAATAGCTGAGAAGATAGGTACAAAACTGCTTTTAGTGTTCCAATAGGACAATTTGAATGGAATGTTATGCCCTTTGGTTTAAAAAATGCTCCTTTAGAATTTCAAAAAATTATGAATGATATATTCATTCCATATAGTGAATTTATAATAGTTTATATTGATGGCATTCTAATTTTTCTCTAAAACTATAGAAATACATTTTAAGCATCTTGATATTTTCAAGAAAAGTATTATTCAAAATGGTTTAGTTATATCTAGGCCAAAAATGAATATTTTTCAAACAAAAGTCAGATTTCTTGGTCATAATATAGAAAAAGGAAAAATTATTCCTATAAATAGAAGTATAGAATTTGCTTCCAAATTTCGCGATAAAATTACAAATAAAACCCAATTAAAAGATTTCTAGGAAGTCTTAATTATATTTCTGCTTATTATAAAAATATTGCAGAAGAATTAAAGAAAAGGTTAATAACCTTCCTTGTCTTATGCTTGCTAATCCAAATTGGGAGAAAATTATTGAAACTGATGCATCTAATATTGGTTATGGAAGTATTTTGAAACAAATACATCCAAATACTAACCAAGAATATCTTATTAGATTTTATTCAGAAAAATGGAATAATAGCCAGAAAAATTATGCTCCTATTGCAAAAGAAATTCTAGCAATAGTAAAATGTATTTTAAAATTTCAGGATGATTTATATAATCAAACATTTATTATAAAAACAGATTGCCAATCGGTAAAGTATATGTTTAATAAAGATTTTAAACATGATATTTCTTTACAAATGTTTGCAAGATGGCAAGTTCATTTAGCTCCATTTGATTTTACTATTCATTATAAAAAGGGTTCAAATAATAATCTGTTTAATTTTCTCTCTCGTGAGTATTTGCCGGAATGATCCCATAAGGAAGGGGTCAAAACTTTCCCTCTAATAGAGGAGGAAGAAGAGGAAGAACAGTTATACAACATGGATATCGAAAGCTTATAGCTACCAATATTGCATTAGGAAATACTCCATATGATTCTTCCCATTATGAGAAAAGTTTGTCCAAAGAAGTAATACTTTTTTTGGAAAACAAAGATCTACAATGGCAGAATGAACGTAGACCTTAATGCAAAGGTACCTTGATACATCATCATATACTACAAGATCTTATAAACAAAGAATGCATTGTGAGAATATACTCATAAGTTCAGGGTCCTGTGAAATAAATCATTTTTATCTGACTAATAGTCGATCTACTTATAATTTTAATAAAATTATAATAAAAAAAATTATATCCTCTGAAGAATGGGGAATTAGTACCCTCAGAGAAAATGAATATATTCATCAAAAGTTAAAAACTCCCATTAAATTTAATTACTGCCATTATATTGAGGCATTTAATAAGGCCTTATTATATGAAAATTCAAAAAGAAAACATTCTTGGTCTATAAAAGTTTGCTCAGAAGTTTATAAACAAGAATTACCAAATTGGTTTCATGAATGGTAGATTAATTATGGTTCTTCAATAAAAATTCTTCCCGAACCTTCTAAAGGTTACTATTTAGATAGGTGAATTGTTCACCAAAGCTTATTAATATATAATATCACAATAAGTGGATTGAGGGAATGGCCCCTATGTACTTCTTCATTAAATTTTCCATTCCATGGATATGGAAATGGACTCCTAAAGTTGATCATACTCAACAAAATATCCCTTGCTTGAGAAGAATCTTCTTCACAAAATTCTGGGATAAAATGCTTCTGGAAGAAAAGGAGACAGGAGTTTATTATGGACAAGATACATTGGATCAAATCCAAAAGAAAATTTTAGAATATCAAGAACAGGTGAAGACAGAACAAAAGGAATCTCCTAGTCCTTTTCAGCATATTATAAGAAATATGCAAATGAAAAAAGGAGTTATCTCCAAGGAAGAAATGGGGGAATCATATATTGAAGAAATGAAGAAGGATTTAATTAAAAATCTTGATGTTGAAATGGATAATAAATCAAATTCGTCAATGGCAATCTCTTCAAAAGGAGAAAATCAATTTAATTATCTTGTTGGAGAATCTCAAAATCCTTATGCATATGAGAAGCCATCCATTGAAGATATTTTTGAGAGTTTAAAGGAAACTCTTAAAGATAATATCAAGAAAAAATCTAAAGAATTCACCAACAGACAGAAATGACCTAACAACCGTAATTTACTGTAGACTTTTATAAAGTCACTTTTGTAATAGTATTTGAATGCAAAAATTTTACAAAATTTTCTTTTACCATTGTTGTTAGGTCCGCCCCAAGAGTCTATAAATAGAGGGCCTCGTCATTAGTTTTAGGTAGAACCCCCTAGAATCAAGATAGTCTCCCTACCCTTACATATATTCTTTGTAAAATTCTATCTTTGTAATATATTGGAGTTTTGAAGTTCTCAAAAGTTCATCTGGTACTTTTAAATTTTCTATATTAATTTTATATTTCTAGTTTTTATTTATTAATTAGCTTGAATGCCAGGCTAATTTAATTCTGTGTTGGGCTGCATAATCCTTTACACAAATTAGGCATAATGTTCTCATATTGTAAGGATAAGTGTTTGGAAATGTTTGAAAGGATAGGAGGTTAAGAGGGTTTCAGAATCTAAATAGGCAGTCTAATTATGAATTTTAGTTCGTGCCTTTGTTTTGCCTACTGTTGCTGAGGAAGGCGTTTAAGGCGTTTTTGTGGCTTGACTAAATTCATAATTTGGTGTGACTATTTATGATTTTGAGTAAAATACCGCCTATATGGCTTGTTATATTATTTGTCTTTCTTCTTGAATTTAAGGCACTTCTCAATTCTATGTCCAAATGGTATCAGAGCCATGGTGCTTGAGGAGTGTATAGGTTTATGAAAGTCCAACACAGATCTATCCTAATGAATATAATAAAGGGAAAAGATATTGTTAAAAATAGTATGAGGGAATAATATGATATTCCTCATAATATTGATTTACTTAATAAATGGACAATTCCTACAGTTGAACCTAAAGTTATATATAGATTAAGTATTTTTGAAAAACTTGGCTTAAAACTAGTAAAAACTACTGAAGAATCTATAATATTAAATGGTGATGAAAAAACCATAAAATTGTTAAATAAATCTGATATAAATCATTATAAAGAAAATTATAGATTTATTCATATAGGTCTTGTGCAAATTGCATTTAAACCTTTAACCCTAGAAAATCTACCTAAAAGTTTTATCGCTGCATTACGAGATGCTTATAATCTTATTTGGAAAAGATCTTTAATGGGTATAATACAATCCAGTCTAGCTCATGGCCCTATTTATTTTGATTTTTATCCTAATTTACAATTATCTTTAACTGATGTTAATATACTTGATGTTCTCACTCTAAATGTTAAAACACATGGTTATACATATATTCCTCAAATAGAAGTTATATGTATCTATTATCGAAATTATTTTAAACCACTTCATACATTAAATCCACAATGTAAAAGGGTTAATAAACCTAATAATGAAACAATTTTAATATAAACTAATTTTAGTGATCTAATATTACTACAAGAAGACCTATAAAATGGGATGAAATTATTTTTCCAGAAAATTGGATAATAGAAAGAGTTGTTCCTCCACAGCCAATAATAAATCCAAATATTACAAATATAATACAAATCCCTGATGGTACTGTACAAAAACAATTTAAAGAAAATAGAAGACTAATACGATCCTCTTCTAAATCTAAAATAGCTATATCTCATTCAAATACATCTTTGTATTCTCATATTTCACCTTTCGATATTGATCTCCCTTCTAGAGCTTCTACTTCAAAAATTAGAGAAATTTCTTCAAATGAATCTGAAGATCAACAAAACAAAGGCACAGACTAAAATTCATAATTAGACTGCCTGTTTCGATTTTGAAACCCTCTTAAGCTCCTATCCTTTCAAACAATTCCAAACACTTATCCTTACAATATGAGAATCATTATGCCTAATTTGTGTAAAGGATTATGCAGCCCAACACAGAATTAAATTAGCCTGACATTCAAGCTAATTAATAAATAAAAACTAGAAATATAAATTTAATACAGAAAATTTAAAAGTTCTAGATGAACTTTTGAGAACTTCAAAACTTCAATATATTACAAAGATAGAATTTTACAAAGAATATATGTAAGGGTAGGGAGACTATCTTGATTCTAGAGGGTTCTACCTAAAACTAATGAAGAGGCCCTCTATTTATAAACTCTTGGGCCGGACCTAACAACAAGGGTAAATGAAAATTTTGCAAAATTTTTGCGTCCGAATACTATTACAAAAGTGACTTTATAAAAGTCTATAATAAATTACAGTTGTCAAGTCATTCCTCTCTATTGATGGATTCTTCAAATTTTTTCTTGATATTATCTTTAAGAGTTTCCTTTAAACTCTCAAAAATATCTTCAATGGATGGCTCCTCATCTGCATAAGGATCTTGGGATTCTCCAGCAAGACAATTAAATTGATTTTCTCTTTTTGAAGAGGTTGCCATTGACGAATTTCATTTGTTATCCATTTCAACATCAAGATTTTTTATTAAATCCTTCTTCATTTCTTCAATATATGATTCCACCATTTCTTCCTCATAGATAACTCCTTTTTTCATTTGCATATTTCTTATAATATGCTGAAAAGGACTAGGAGATTCTTTTTTTTATTTTTATCTTCATCTGTTCTTGAATATAGTTACAAATAAAATATATGTACATCTATAAATATAAATATATATTTTTTATTATACTCGCATACATATAATATACATATATATAAATTTACCATAATATATATGTATATATATATGTGCATATATGTATAATTATATATATAACATATAATATATATTACATAATCCTCTCTCCCCACCCAATCACCCTGCCCCATCCCTCACCCTTATTCCCTAAAACCAAATTGGCTACCATGGCGGCGATGCATATTGGCCAAATTCAAATCTAGCCAAATCCGGCTATTAGCCATGGCAACCGCCAGTCGCCATCCATCTAATATTTTTTTCTTTTTTTTTTTGGGCCACCAGCAGCTGAGTTGGTAGCCAGCCATCCAAATGGCTATCGATCCACCAGCAGCCATGGTTGCTATGGCCATTGGCTGCCGATAGCACAACAACCATGAAAAATCAACTGCCATAGTTGGGGTATGGGGGTTGTTGGGGAGAGGGTGTATACATTACATATATATTATACATTAGATTATATATAATATGCATATATGTATTATATTTTATATAATAATATGTTATATATATCTTTTAATATTTTTATAAGAAAATATAATATGATTTAGTTTGGGCCATTGATTTTTTTTAAAAAGATCTAACAGCTGATATGTGGGGTTATAACCATCTTTTTATACATAAAATAAATATTACCAATCGCATACACCGGCATATGAATTACACCAATACTCTTAGGGGTGCTGGTTGCATGATTTTAGAAAATATAAGAAATTTTTTTATATATCTTTTTTGACAAGAGATTTTGAACCAATTCTAAATAGCATAGAGGGCACTGTGTGATTTATCCTGGAAATTTATCGGTACACATTGAATAAATAATAACTGCAGTTTCCACCTCAATTGCTCTATAAGAGGGTGTTCAATTAGCCAACCTTAATAATAGTTTATAAATTACCAAAAAATTAATCTTATAAATCATTGGTATCTGATTTGTAGACTATAAAATATTCCTTCAAGTTGAACAATCAAGTTTGTAAAATGATTTTAAATTTTTGGCAATAAACTCAAGATCCATATATCATTAAAAATTCATTTGAAATTGATTCTTTAAACATAACAGCTGAAATATTATTTTCTTTCTTCTTCTTTTTTTCAGTTTTTCATTTAATAAGATTTGGAGTTTGAGTAGAACTCGATACAATTATTTAGAATAATAAAGTGTGTGGTAAAGTTACTATGCTACTCAAGTTTGATTTAAATTTAGCGTGATTAAAGTCTTCCAAACTCAACTCATTCAACTATCAAAATAAACTAAAATAAAATTGTAATTGATTTAGTATGTCAACATTTCAATCAAATTTAAATAATAATATATTCAAATCAACTTGATTTCAACCAAAAAAATTTGTTATTCAAGAAGATATCTTGCGGTGTACTTTGCAAGTGAAAAATAGTTTATTCGAACATCTTTTGTAGACTACATATGTCGCACATTATTTTGAAAAAATTGATTTTGGCCAAATTTTAATCAATCATTTTGGTGGATTCTATTGAACAACTATAAAAACATTTTAGTTTAACGTAATTTACTCCACAAGTAGATTATAATAATATTAACTAACTATTCAAAATTAATTTTGAATGAATAAAGAACTAAAGCAAATTAAAGTGAGCTATCTAAATTACTGAAAATTATTGAAATGAAAAAATGTGGAAAAATAAAAAGAAATTCATTGTATGTTAATGGAACGTGAGTTTTTGCCCTAAAATATACCAGGCAAATACTGTTTGGAAAGGTGATATTTTAGACCAAAAGCTCAAGAAATTTTAGTTAATCAATCTCGACTTGGGCGGCGGCATATTAGGTTCAAGATATATCCTTGGGTAATGATATAGGGAAGTAAGACAAGCCCAACTGGCCCAATAAAACCAACTTAAACCCAAGAATACATTGAGCTAGTCAACCAATAAAAGCTATTGGTCTTTATTCAATTGACCAAGTTATGGTCAAAAGACCCACTGCCAAAGAGTCATCTCGACCAGAATAGGTCAATCCCAAGAGGTCATACAATTGACCAAAGTGAGCGAAGAGACCCACGGCCAGGAAGACATCTCAACCAAAAGAGGTAATGCATTCGACCATAGTGGGCGGAGAGACCCACAGCCAAGGAGATATCTCGACTAGAAAAGGTCATGCATTCAACCAGAGTGAGAGAAAAGACCCACGGCCATGAAGACATCTCGACCAGAAGAGGTCATGCATTTGACCAAAGTAGGCAAAGAGACCCGCAACTGGGAGAGACATCTCGACTAGAATAGGTCGACCTATGAGATAGGAAGATTTCTCTCACCACCAGTCGTTGTCGTATTAAATGCATTCAACCACCACACTGCCACATTAAATATACTAACAGGCAGTTTGCCTTCATATTAAATGTGGAGATCTCTACTATATCCCAAGAGGATAGGGGGCACACCACCTATAAAGAGAGTTTCAGATATGAAAAAAACCTAAAAACCCTCATGTGAAGACAAAGGTCCTCCCTGCAAAAGCAAGGGTACTGTGGACATTTTAATCTCTCACTTGGGACTATAAATACCCCATTGCAGCTATGCCATAAGGTACGTTCACTATACCTTTGGCCCTCGTCCTGCTGCTCTAAATTCTGGTCGGTTTTACTGACTTGAGCATCGGAGTGCCTTAGCCGAGGGCCTCCTCGTCTAGCCTTATGTGTATTGCTTGATTGCAAGACTTAGCCCGCTCTCATCACCACATTCATTTTCAACCGATTTTCTGATCAACTAAAGTGAACTTGAATCCAATGCTCAAGCCACCAGACTTTAGCATTATCAAGTAAAAAGCAAACAACTTTGCAACTTTTAGGGTTATTTGCAGAAGTATAGAATGATTATTCAACTTTTGTTAAACGAACTCCAACATTCTCTTGTTCCAACTTTTTGCACAACATTTCAATGAAAATACTAAGATATCTTGACTATGTTGTACTTTATTTTCTTAACTTTAACAATATGTGCATTTAACTACCTAAATATTCTAAAATGTTGAACTTTTATTATCAAATTCTTATTTTTGTGGATTAAAGTGAAACATTTTATAAAAAATATTATCACACACTAGTCTCTTGTCAATATATTGACAGTTAAATCATTTTGAGATATCTTATAAACTTCAAATTAATTTTGTGGTTATATTTTACATAGTTTATATGCAAAAGATGATTAAAACTAATTTTATAGTTACACCCCAATTATATTTTATGTCAATGTAATATCATCCATATGTGTTGGAAATAAAATTGAGATGCTTTCAATTTAAATAGATTAATAAATGAGAGAGATTATGCTAATACTATAATTTATATTATTTGTGGCAAAGTACGTTCATTCAACTAGCTAGTTCACATTACCTAGCTTATTCTTATTCAAATTAAAAACCCAATCCACCTATACACTTAAATAAATGAATAAACACAAATTTATAAGTATATTATAACATTTAGCAGCATAACCCTAAAATAATATTTAATTATTTTGCGCACATTAATTTAGAAAAATTTTAACGATTAAGTTAGTTTATACTTTGAAGGTAACTCAAATTGGTTGAACTAGTGCTACATTAACAATTTAGTAACATACGATAATAATTTTTGGCAAAATATTTCACATTATTCCACCAAAATAAGGATTTAATGCTAAAATTTTCAAGTATTTTAGGTGGCTAAGTGAAAATGTTTTAATAAAATATTTATAATCTTCAACTTTTTTTTAATTAAAAAAATATTTCAGGATAAAATAAATATATGAAAACTTAATGTAGCAATACAAAAATCGCAAATTTATGAAGGTAATTAAAAGATCTGTCCCTTTTTCACGTATATAGAATATGCTGGTTGTCACTTTATGCGTTCGACTCTCACTAAATGACCTACCCAACGTCTGCCTAATAATTATTGAACTTCAGGACAGCCACTGATCAACAACTAAAGCTGGTGCCGATGATGCTCACGGTCTATCCTATATTCCTATTCATCGACAGATCTTGGAAAAGCACCGAACCGGGCCTTAACATGTGATATAACCATGTCAACTGAAACAAACACAATTCTAAGTTCTGACTACCTATCTTGGTTGCACTGAATTTTCTTCCACGGAATCAGGGAAAGAAGCCTGTATTAAACTTACTTGGTTTTCATGTGGGCCAAGGGAATTTTTTCTGAACTGCAGTGACAAAAAATCTTTTAGCCCCATATGTTGTAAGCACATGGAGTCTTAAACTCAAGTACGGAATCAGAATTTTTTCTTCCTGAGGGATGAAATTCTGAATTTTCAAAAAATATGATTTTTTTTTTTATTTCACATACATACTAATCATTCAAAATCAGTAATTTCAAAATAACTAGTACAAAAATATATAGAAAGACAAAAAAATAATATTAAGTAATCACAACCCGACAATAAAATTAGGAAATTTAGAGTAAAAAAACTAATCATTAGTACATGACATTTATAAAAAGTTGATAGAATACTATTAACTACAAAATAAAATAAAATAAAAAATATACAAAATATTGATGCATATTTGTTAGTCTATTTGTTCAAGTTAGGCATCTTAAATTGAGTTTGACGTTTCTTCATCACATAGAACTCATCAATGATTGAGTCCATATTGAAAATTCGAGCAAATTCTTTCTCAATATACACTAATAATGCACTAGTCAAAAACTCAACTTCCATTTTGTTCTACAATCTCGTCTTCACAATTTTCATACATGAAAAAGCACGCTCTGTTGTTGCAGTGGAAATTGGAAGAATCAAAATAAGTCAAAGCAATCTATCCACAAGATAGTAATTCATTCCCTTTCCTGTCTTTGACAATACTTGTCATAACTCTGAAAGTACTATTGACACATTTTGGAAATGAATATTGCGTCGAATGTCAAGTTCAAAGAGCTCCAATTGATACTCTATATGCAATTTCTCTTCATTAGAAAAATCATCGAAATTGAACTTTTCGACAAGTTTGCAAATACTCTTAATATTGAACGATTTATATCCATCTCTTGGATCTATAGCTAAGCTAAGTCTGGCCAATTCTACCGCATTGTCATCAAATCGATAATTCATCTCTTGTAAAAGAGAATCTATGGTACTAGTGAATATATCAATTCAATAATGATGCTCTAAGGTAATAGCATTGCCTTTATATGTTTGACCTCTACCTAATCGATGAGAAGCATTCATGTCGGGCATATTTATCTCCTGTTTCTCATAAAAAGTTTTCACTTTATCAAATAACTCATCCCATCTCTTCTCCCTAAATTTCTAAATAAGTTCCTTTGTGTTAGCAACTGCATCCATTGCGTTCAGAATATTTTGAGACTTGCATTGTAAAATTCTACAAAGATCATTCGTGATTTCCAATAACTCAATCATGAAATGCAAGATAAACACAAATTCAAATGATGTCATTATGTCATAAGCTCCATCTATTGTTGCTTTAGGAGATAAACCAGTTTTGTCATTTATGATCTCACTTAAAACATGAAGAATATGTTCAAACATATTAAGTAATCCAAGAAGAGACCTTAAATGTGAGCCCTATTGTGTATCTCCTAGACGTGGCATAGTTCCAAATTGATTTTTTCCTCTTCCAATTTCAAGCTTGGTATTAGAAGTGAACTTAGCAACCCTGAGAGTATGAGCAATTTGCAATTGATCATGATGTTTAGAAGAAAAATCCACCAAATTCACAATTACGACCATAAGGGAAAAGAAATTCTCAATAGATATAACACTTTGAGCTATTGCCACCAATAGTAATTGCAATCAATGAGCAAAACAATGAAAATAGTATGCATATGGGCACTCATTCAGAAAAAGAGCTTGTAAACCATTCCACTCTCCTTGCATATTACTAGCACCATTGTACCCTTGTCTTTGAATATTTGATATGACAAGATGATTGCTAGAAAGAACACCAAAGATCTCGTTTTTCAAAGTAGAAGCTTTAGTATCTTCCACATGAACTATATCAAAGAACCTTTCCTAAATAAGTCCTTCTTTGTCAACAAATCTTAAAACAACGCCCATTTGCTCCCTTTTTAACTCATCTCAAGATTCATTCACGATAACCTAGTACTTTGCATCACCAATTTCTTTCCTTATGAATCTTTGAATTATGCTTGCGTAAAATGATAAGATCTCCTTTTGAATTTGAGGAGAAGTATAAGAAGCATTTTGAGGATCATTTTCCAATACAATCAAGCTCACCTCATCATTGTAAGAAGCTATGCACTTTATGATTTCTATGAAATTTCCACAATTATACAAGTCTAGGCATTCATCACAACCTCTAAAGGCTATACCTTGAAATGTGCATAATTTTGCGACATCCATAGAAACCTTAAGTCTCAAAGGATTCTTTGCAACCAACTCTAAAGATTGTTTGTCTATAATCTTGTCAATGTGTTGCAATGGATTCATCAGATCATGACAATACTTCACTGCCCTATTATGTGATGAATTAGGGCTATTTCCTTCATAGACTAAAAAAGAACAATTTTTCCCATCATTTGCATTTTCCCACTAATGAAATCCATCAAGGATAAATGCATTTGCCTCAAAATGTGTAGAAGGCTTGATAAAGAGAAAACATGGAAGGCAATATGCAGCATTCTTTGAAGGAGAATATTCTAACCAATTAGGAAATAGCCTATACCAAGCAGGTAGAAACCTCCTACCATGTTTATCGACATATTTCAGTGACTTTTCGAGGATGCCTTGATAAAGGCTGGTAACTAGATAAGTACATCTAATTTCATCCCTTTTATCTGCCGAACAATCCCATGTGAACTTGCATAATGGAGTATCACATTCTATACGAGGAGTATTAGCATTTTGAGCAATTTTTTGAACTTTTTTTTGGAAAAGACTCTGGAATAGAAGATTCATCTTTTGGAAGATTGGGAACTCCAAGAACAAATTTTATTGAATGCTCATGAGTAGAAGCACTAATGCTATCTTGAAGACACCATTACTTGAAATAAAAATCAATTTTCTTAGTACTCACAGTGACCTTATATGAAAATTTGCAATTAGTAACAAGAAAATTTTTCAATAAATTATGTACATTAAATTAGTGAATTCTAACATAAAGTGAATAAAAATTTATAAAATCATAAAACTATAATCAACAAATGAAATCATGCAATTGACATACATTTCTCCCCCTAAATATTTCAAAAGAAAAATAATGCCAATGTAGCAATATCTATGTATTTATTAATTTAAATCCACTCATAAAATGAGAATAACACAGGCTATGTTGGTTACGTTCTCCCAAAACAAAATTGTTCTGGGAGAATATAACCAAACATATGTCTTTCTTTTCTCCCAAAATGATTCATAAAATGATCAGATTATCCTTGTAATTTAACTAACAAATGACCAAAAATTTCATATTTTTTACATCACAATCATTACCATCATATATACATACATTTATATATATCACAATATTTTATTATTATATCATAATAAAAATACTACTAAAATTCATTTATACATTCAAAATTCAATAAAAAGATATTGATTTGACTGCTATAGTAGAATTTGTCTCATCCCAAAACAACAAAAATGCATTGATTTGATGCTATAGTAGAATTTGTCTCCTCTCAAAATATAAACAAATATACCAAATTTTTTCAAAATAATTTTCTTACTATTCCCAAATCATAAACAAACATATATCACATTCTTCAATACAAATTTCACATTCCACAACCCCACTACCAAAACTCATTCTCCCAAAATATATAATCCAAAATACATAATCTGTAAACAAACATTACCACAAATTTTTATTTTGCAATCACCATTGAGATACAATATGGGTGATAAAATATCAAGCATATTGTGACAAATAACCAACAAAAGGCAAGCAAATAAATAGAAAAATTAAAAAAGAAGAAGAAGAAGAAGAAGAAGAAGAAGAAGAAGAAAGCAAAGAGCTTAATACAGTTACCTGTTACTATCAGATACGCCAAGGCAAGTGCTCTTTATCTTCAATAATCAATAAAGAGCAATTCATGTGTGCAGTCTACAAAAAGAAAAAGAAAATAGCAAAATAAATAAATTATAAATGATTCTTAACTAAAATAATCTATTAAACAACAAAAACAACATTTTTAAAGTTTGTATACACTACTTTTTGGGTTTCACTAATTACTATGATAATAGGCTTGAATACCTCCACAAAACACTTCCAAAGTAGTTTAAATTTGAAAGAACCTTTAGGGCTTTTTTCTTTTTTTTATTGAAACCTTTAGGGCCTTTGGAGTTTGTGAAATTGGGAAAATGAAGAAAAAGAAAGAGAAAAGGAGGAGGATGGAGCTTGAACCAAGAAAGAGTAGAAGTAAAAAAAAAGAGAAAATTTGTTTCATTTAGTTTTTAAAGTAAAAAGAAGTACAATAGGGCAAAAGGCATATTTTTAATAAAATAAGGGGCAAAGTGATAATTTGAGGATAGCAAAAATTATAATATTTTAAAAATTTTAATATAAAAAATCAAGTTTTAATATTTTTGAGGGAGGAGGCTGCCCTGTCAACCAACCCCTCCCCCCCTCCATCTATGCTTAAACTATAAGATGGTAAAGAATATGACGATCTTTTCTCCAATGCAATTTTTGGTGCATAAAGTAAAGTTGCTGTCCTTTTATAACATGGAATAAAACATGAACTATATATTTGACTACATGATTTGAACTGAATATTGAAATTTTTGGAGAATGTTATGTTATTAAAGGTAAGACCATATGAGATTTGCTTCTTTGTAAGAATTTTATTCGACTACATGATTTGAACTAGATATTGAAATTCTTTTATGACTGTTGTTTTAATAAAGGTAAGACCATACGAGACTTGCCTCTTTGTATGAATTTTGTTTCCAACAATGATAAGGGTCATCCAAAATTTAACCTGGGACAATTTGTATTGAGTCCCTAATAGATTATATAGCTTGAGGTTAATTTTACTGGAGAAGATAAAAAAAGTCAAGCTCGAAACAGAATAATAGTTAGGGTTAGCGGAGGGGATTTCTGCGAGAATTCTTCAATAATTTAAGTTAGTATAAATGGAAAGATCATATAAAAATGAAAGAAAATTAGTAGAGCAGCGATGAACAGAAGTATCATGATATTGAGGGTATTTATAGAATGTTGTCAAAATTGGCCCGTACGTACTCTGCTAGGCTTCCCCCCATGTTGATGGGTGCCAGAGTTCTGCTTGGTGTGGTTTTCACATAAGTTGTTTCCAATGAAGAGAGAGCCGTTTTCGTGCATTTGCCACGTCGAGGACTTAGACATTTGGTGGTATGAGTCAGTTCAGGATTTTATGCTACAAAAATAGTCGTAACCATAGAAAAAGAGTCATTAGTATCGGCTGTTTAGGTGCCATAGACTGCCTGTCAAAGTTAACATAACAAGTTGCAGTGGAAGGCTAGGTTGTTTCCATGTGTCTTAATTAGCTAGAAAGCACGCAATTTTGATTAAGTTTGGTGTCAAATTCAATCAAAACTTGGATTTTGAAACGTGTGGACATTTTCGTACTTTGAGCAGTTGGGCTCAATTCCATATCAAACACTGGCTAACTCTTTCCATTTGTTGGCAACAGAGAACTCCACGTATAGAATTCAAGCAATCCTATTACCTTCTTTCTTTCTTTTTTTATTTTTTTGCCGGCTGTTTTGGGAGGGGAGGGGGTTATGTGCTTCTTCCATTTGTTCTGTTGTCTAATGCACTCACACAATGTATTACAAATAAATAGACAAGTGATACGGGAGAGTCAACGGAGCCACATTTTGCAATGACTAATCATCATTTGTTTAAGGACGTATACGTCTTTTAATACGTGGTTACATCATTGTTTTGTTTCATCGTGGGCAGTCTCATATAATCAAACACTTTATGATTTTTCTGTATAATTTTTTTATTTGATGTTGCTGTATATACATTAACCTGTCTAATTTAGATAATCTTATTCCCACGTACTTAATTCTAACTACAAATATTTAAATTTGAAAAGTTCGGACTCCATATAATTATAGTGATTCAAACTGGATGATCCTGAAGCAACAATAAATCTCCAAGATTTGAGTTTAATAAGGCCATAAAAATGTTGAGAGAGAAATAAAAACAGAAAATATGACTACATAATTGCAAATTTTAAATTTGAGGATCAGAAGCAAAAATGTTGAAAATAAAAAAGGAATTGAGTAATAATGATAATGTCCTATAAAAATTTAAAATAGAATTATTTTACAATCGCGTACCACACAATCAATCAATCAATAAATAATACTCACAGTTCATGAGCAGGGTTAAAATTGAACCAATCCTCAGTGTCGAAACTAAGTTTCTACGTCAACAGCCCAACAAAAAAAAAGAACAAAAAACAAAAAAACAGCGTGAGGATGAATTCAAAAATTTTCTGAACATGAGAAATTAATATATTAATCCAATAGCCAGGCCAGGTAAGGATGCGTACGATGTCGTCGTTTTGGTTTGTGTGAAGATTTGTGGTGCGATTACAGCGCCACGTGGCTCATTTTCAGCGCCGTCATGGATTTGATTGGATTGAGATAGATAGAAGCAACTTATTTGTCATTCTGTTGGCGAAAACTTATTTGTTATGGAATGCTCGGCCCCACATCCCCTCGTTCATCCAGCTTGTGCTTGTGCTTGGCGAATGTTTGCCTGTATTTTGTGTGATTTTATTATATATTTATTATGTAATTTTAAAAGAATAAATTATTAGAAAATATAAAAATTGTGTTTAGAAATATAATTAATTTTTGAAGAACAATTAAAAATTAATTATGAATATTGTTGGTATGTTTGTTTAAATTTGAAGATGAGATTTTTTTTTATTATAATAGTCAAAATTAATATTTTTTTTTATTGAATTTTTTAAGGTGAAAATAAAATTAAGTGATTTTTTTGTTATTAAAATAATAATAATAATAATAATAATATATGTATATATTTAAAAACAAGAAAGTTTTTAGGACAATGAAGAATAGTAAAGAATATTTTAGGAAAATAAATAAATAAAGATATATTTAGTCATATTTTTTCAAAACAAAATTATTTTAGAAAAGCATAATCAATCATTCCCTTAATTTTATCAAAAATCGTTTAATTAGTGTTTTCCCTGTTTATGGTGACAGCTTGTCCGCTGAAAAAAGCACAACACAAACTTTTCCATGATCCTTCAGGCCCTACCAAATACACCCAAGCAAATTCCATGAACCATTTAAAGAAATCATTAAGACATGGATGATTGTTCATGATGAGACAGCAAGATCAGCGTTAATTATCATCATTTCAAAAACGATTAACTCTGCAATCACACCGAAACTTGGACTCCTCCAAGTTTCTGTATTCTGCGTCAAAATGCATCATCACAGCAAGAAAACTAAAAACCAAAGAGAGACTTTCACTTTTTCTTTTCATTGCTCAAAAATGGATATCACATTAGGCCACCAGCTGATACAACTTGGATTGCAGTTCTCAACATCAGAGCTCCAACCACATATATACATTTCCATGAAAAAAAGAAGACTGAAATCCACAAACTGGAGAACACACTATCTAATCTGTCTATAACAATCAATCCATCCCTTCATCAAAACTAGACGGACCAGAACTAGATGGATTCTCCTTTTGATCAATCAAATCATCTCTGCTACCACATCTGTCTCCAAGGCCCACCCCAACTGATTTCTCCGACAAAAAAACCAGCCCCATAGCAGACACGCTATTGGTGATGGCATCCACATCTCTGGTTCCAGCATAAAGACCCCTGCTTCCAGCAGCAAGTATGCTTTGCTTGTCATTGCTGGTGCTCAAGACAGAAGGAAGCACCTCAAGTAGCTGCTGTTTGGGTGGGTTTGAGCTACTGATGAGCATCCTGAGCGTCTCCCTAGCACCTTTCTCTACAACAGATTCAGCATTTGGAAGTAGAGGGTCCACAAGATTTGGGTTTAATGGTGGAATTGAGGTAGACATAGCAGGACCGGCACTGACCAAATACCCTTGGCCAGATGAGCAGACATCAATCACTGGAATATGAACGATTGGATCACATATCAAGGGTGTAAATGTTGGGATCTGCTGTGAAGTTGGTAACCTTAGTAAAGGCTCAGGCAGGAGACTAGGAAGATCTACTGGGGGAACCTCTGCTAGATTTAGTAATGGTTTTGAGGTCAAATGACTAGATGGCCTAGAGGATGACAACAGGGCAGAAAGTGGAGGCAGAGAGAAAGATTCAGTTGTCGAAATGGGTAGCTGTGGGTTTCCTATAGTGTATTGCAGTGCTGATGCAACAGGCGGGCACCAGCAGTAGTGAGGAGAGAAAGGAGATGGACCCGACAAGGGAACTTGTATTTCTGGTGCTGAAAGAGGCAACCCTGAGGATTTCCCAAACACATCCAGAAAACTCAGTGCAGCCAACGGGTGAGTTCCATTAATTTCAGGAAGCTTGTCTTTCTGACAGCAATTAGAACCAGATGGCTCAGTGCTGTTTGATGAAGCAAGCGATAAGTTGTCAGTGGATGAAAGGTAACTCTCCCCACGTCGCCTCAATTTTTCTCGGGCAGCACTCCTTATAGAAGATAAACTTTTTTGCAGACCCTCTTTAAAAGAACTTGACCTGGGACTGAGACTGCCCTGATAGATCAGGTTTGTCTTTGACCCTTGACTGCCACACTGCCGGAAACGTGAAGTCCTCTGACAATTGAATGAAGATTGCGGAAAATTAAGTTCAAAAGAATCAACTGAGTCATCCGAAGGGGTGGCTGACAGAGTGCCACTAGCTTGAGCACTAGTTACCACTGATCCAGCAAGATAAGCTCGAAGATGAGTAGCAAAACAGTTGAGGCGTGACTCACTAATACCAGTTAATTCAGCCAGTGAAGGTTTTCTCATGAGCAAATCCTTCATCTATGCCAAACAAGGAAGAGGAAATAAATAAAATAAAAAATAAAAAAGCGTATCAGGAATGATTTCAACTGTGTAAATGAATGTTTCAAGATCTTACCTTTCTGAGCAATTCATCCCCCAACAGCTTAGATTTTTCTGAGCACCAAAAGTAAGAAACCACACTATCTGAGGTCCTTGTTAAGAAAGACCTACCAGACTTGTCAGAAGAGATCTCTTCAATTTCTATGCCATTGCACTGAGCCTCAGTGCTTAATGTTGCCAGCTTCTCCATAGAGCCATCATCTCCATTAAATGATATGCGCAAGTCAGAAGTTGGCAAAAGTGTGAGACATAAATTCCCCCTGTTCAAATAATACAATCAAAAGCAGACAACAATCAGCATAAGTAATTGGAAGCAAATTTCAATTAAAACATAAGTGATCATACTCAGTGCAGACTATGCCTTTTAGTCCTGATCCCCAACTAATAGTATGAGACAATGACAATTAGAAGGAAGCCAGACATTCAATCCTTAGGAACCAATCCGATACACTTTCCAAGGGACACATGAATATCACAATGTAGCATATTTAGGCTCTTTCAGTAATATAGTCAATTATTCCATCTAACGCAGCCACATGGGGTAAGTAAATCCCAGAAGAGCCAGCACAAATTTGGACTGAGATTTATTTAATATGATGTATGAACTGCACCATTCAGCAAAGACTCAGTACGGTATAATTATTAGCATTTGCTAGAAAACTGTCTTGGCTTCCCTCCCAATATAGTCTCAAACACCCTCACTTAATTAGAAGATCTGACACAGAATTTCTTCAATGAGAAGATGAAACCAAATAGATGCTAAGTAACATATAACTAAACAAAACAAAGGTCAAGCATTAATGATTAAATCACATAAAATAATGAAGATATTTTTAAGTTACTCTTGCCATACACTTTAACAAAGAGTTAACTACGTTGCTTATGATGAATTAATATGGTGAGTCTAAGCAATTGATTGGTTAAAAGCTACTATTTAGATAATAGATAAAGTTAATATTATAAGTCCCTAAAAGAGAAATATTAAAACTTTAAATTTCTATATCTATTTTTAAGTAACAGAACAACAAATGCAATCGCGATGGGTTCTAAATGCATGTTGAGATCTTGAAAAGGCTAAATCAACTTTTTTACACTCAAGATTTATGATGACCAAAAATTGTCATATCACAGGTAAATAAAATCAATAATCTAACAAGAGAAAATTATTATATTCATGCAATAGGAACAAAAGGTACAAAATTAGATAGGATACGAGTTAGCACAGGTGCACCAGAAGAAAAATTTTGAAGCTAGAAAGAAGAATATAAGCAGCAGTTACAGGGATCAGACAGGAAAATGCTCATCCAATATACAATAAGTCAAAGAACTCTAGCAAAGCATGATATAATGTATTAATGTAGGAGCACGAAGCTACCTTTACTTCTTCTTAATTCAGAGATCATAATAGTATACGCCCAATTTACCTACAAGTCAAAAGATATTTTCACTTGGAAGGATGAACAATGTTACCATTAGCAATCTAAAATACAGCATCCCACAATATTTAGGCATCATAAAAAGCATAAAGAACAGATAACAGTTATATCCATTGTCTCCTCAGTAGAGAAGCATCATGTACATAATTAATGTCTACAGCATAAATCAAGACAGAAAGGAGGAAAAAAAAAGTAATCACCTACAAACTTATTAAACAGTGAAAGAGAATAACACAACAAAGAAAAAAGATGATATGACACCAAAGAACTGAAGCAGGTAAATTCAGAAATCAATAATCTCAATGTCAGAATACATATCAGGTTATCAGATAAGAGAATCCGCTACAATCTCCATTATACCAATACGACAAACATATACCACACCAACCTTCCCTGGTGTCTCCACATGTTATATGCCCTCCTAGCTATGAACAGTCATATCAAGACGCAAGGATCAATGACAGAGTCCAGCATGTAGTTCCGATCAAGAGGTGACTAACATATGTCTGCAATTCACGTATAAGGCACTCAAAATATGAACCCTAAACAAGTTTAGGGATCAGAGATTATAACACTCTATTCTTATAAGTCACTTAGCACATAAAGA
This sequence comes from Jacaranda copaia, assembly GCA_014898725.1. Taxonomy (NCBI): domain Eukaryota; kingdom Viridiplantae; phylum Streptophyta; class Magnoliopsida; order Lamiales; family Bignoniaceae; genus Jacaranda; species Jacaranda copaia. Next base: position 967,181 of record JACGDI010005557.1, read on the forward strand.
GATAATTATGTCTTAAAATAGTCTAACCTATTGGAAAAAGATTAATTTTCTACAAAAAGAAAATCCACATTGATAGACATCATGAATACATGAAAGCAAATTTCTTACGCGTATCACATTAAATAAAATTTCACAAGTCAAAGAGAAGCACATAAAAAGCAAGAGGAGGACCAATTCAGGCAATAAACATAAACTTACACATGATCAAAATATAATTAATTTACACAGCAAAGGAAGTTATAGTAAAAAGGATCAAACGTAAGTTGGTATCAATATTTTGCTTATATCAGCTCACAATTTTGTCTGTTGTTTGACTTACATTTACTTCATATCCCTTTCTAGCATTTACCCTCCAACTGCCTCATTTTCCAGAGTAATACTGCTGGCATTACTTGATTCTGTTTTTTCACTGAGGCTCCATAATACGAGATTTTTCCTCAACTATTAGATTCGCAAATATTACAGGTATAAATCAATTAGAATTAAAGGCATTATGGAAAATACAGTTGGTTATGATTTTAACTGATTCTGATTGCAATTATCAACCCATTTTCACATGGTATAGAGCACATAAAACCTCACTTCTAATGGTCAATTGCCATAATGATTAACAAATTGCATATGCTCTTAGAAAGACATACGACAAAGAAGGAAACACGTGAAATAGAAAACTATCAAGCACTTTTGCTTCTATCTTAGCAAACACGTGAAATAGAAAAATATCAAGCACTTTTGCTTCTATCTTAGCAAAGATAGAAGAAGAGGTCCTTCACTCACAACCCCCTTTGTCTGTTTAACCACACCATGGAAACGACCTATTTTTGGAAAGTCAAGACAGCAAAAGCAATTATAATTTGTAACTCAAGAAAAGAAACTCTTCCCATGCCCCCATCCCCCAACAAAAACAAAAAAGGAAGAAGAAGAAGAAGAAGTAAAAAAGAGGTGGATGGTGCAATTATTAGCAGAGATTGAACCATGCAACTGCCCCTAAAAGAAATACAAGTGCTTGCAACTACCTTATAGATGTTGGAGACAGGAGTGTTCCTTGCTTGTTGATCTTTCCAACCCGAATAGAAACCAGAGGTATGCACAAGCACCTGGCTAGCAGACCAACTTCAGATGGCTCAAAATGCTGTTCAATGAAGAAAATAGGTAAGAGGATGGCAGCCTAGAAACGTACTTGCGTAAATATCACTCT
>JACGDI010005557.1:968434-999427 GCA_014898725.1 Jacaranda copaia
TTTTTTTTGCATCAATTTGCCAACTCTAATCCTTTTTCAATTGTCACTACCCCTTTCAAAATAATACTTAATTAACCAACTTGGGCCATAAAACAAAAATAAGCTACAAGTCTCATCAATATAAAATGCCAAAATAATTTGAAAGAATATGCTGATGAAAATATTCCATTAATAAATATTTTGCTATTTCATTAACATATATTTGGTTTTGTTATTAATAAGTTTTGGATTATTTTTCATAAATTGTGAGATATTATAAATTGTAAAAGGGCAAAATATCCTATAATCAACCATTAAATGTTTAAAACTCAATATGAATTCTAATAATCTTTCCATTAACTATTTTAATGTATTTTATCCTAATAGTCCAAATAGGATCGGGTTCACAGAAAAATTTCCGTCCAAATTTCGTACAATTATACAAGTCACAAGTCAACAAAATCTAACAATAGCAAGAACTCCCTAAGAAGCACAGAGACAAGTATTTTTAATTGATTGAGCACAGATACCTGGCCAAGGTGAGCTAGCAAACGATCCTCAGCCACACCCGCGGAGACATTTAGCTTCAGCAAAGGCTTCAACCTCTCATCTGCTCGGCAAGCCCCCATTACCTGCATATCCAATGCACGAAGCCATAGAAGAACGCCATCCTCCCTATCGCTCCTCTGCAGCAGCAGATCCGCATCCCCATCCCCCACTAATATCTCCGTTAACCTCCGCGTAACCGATTGATTCGCACTCACCGGCGTCTCTTCACCGCTCGAAGAAACGTTAACTGGATCCTCGCCGTCGGAAATTTGATCGGCCCGATCTACGTCATCGATCCGTCGATCTTTCGCTGGTAGCCGTTTCTCGGAATTAACCATTTCCCAAATCTCAAAATTCCTAGATTAATTGAAAAATCACTGAAAAAATCACAAATACCAATCAAACGAACAAATAAAACCAGAATTGAAAATAACTTGGAGAGATTTTAGAGAGAGAAGAAAAATCTCCTAATAATGTCTGCCTGAACCGGCTTCAAAAACAGAGAGATTAGGGGTGCTCAGGTTTTATTTGTAGGCAAGAATGGACTTGAAGTTTCCATTTTAAATCCGATTTAATGTCGGCCTGAGGTCCGAAGTACACGTCAGCTTGCGGGGTCCTCGGATGCCAGTGGGATCCACAAAAGACCAATGCGGTGCGCTGTCGTCATGCCACGTCATCAAACGGATGCTCTATTGAGGCAATCAAGGAGATCTGACCAATTTGAGTAAATTATTATTATTTACTATTAATTTTGACACATTCGTATTAAAAAAATTTTAATATAAAATATATATAAATATTTATTTTTATATTTCAATATTAATTTATATATATAAATAATAATGATAAAACTATAATTATGAATTATAAAATAATAGATTATAAAAATAGTTATTATATAAGTTGTAGTTATTAAAATTAAAAAAAATTGATATTTTAAACATATTACCCAAAAACATACAAAAAAAGCAGGCCGATTCTTTACTAATAATATAAATAATATGTTCATTTTACAACTCTCTTTTTAATTCATTTTTTATGTAATTTATAATTTCACTATTATTTTATAATTTCTTTTATTTATCTAAAATATTAATCATTAAAAAACTATAATATTATATAAAAATAAATAAATATTTTTATTTATCTATACTATTTTAAAAAGGAAGGCTTTTTTCTCTCACAAATGAAAATTACTTTATTATTTTTGTAATTTTTTTAATTTTTATCCCTAAAAGACATTCAAATAATAAAAAGAATTGGTGTAATAGTCAATTATTGTTATGGGTGGAAATGACAAAATTTTCAAATTGGATAATGCTCATACTAACTTTTAAATAATCCAAATTTGCACTCAAAATGTAATATTAACATTCAAACAAAATTATGAGTATAATTGTAATTGAAATAACATGTTACATATATCGCATTCCAATTCTCAATATGAAGACCAAATGGGAGTGTAACACTCCTAGAATTTTATTTATTTTATTGTAATATATGATTTTGTTATTATTTGAAAATTTTATGAATCTCATATTCTTAATTATTTTAAAAAGTTTTGTGGGTTAAATTATAATTTTTAGAGACTTAATTGTGTAAACTTTTGAATAATTTGGGGTTTGAATGAGATACCCTAAGTCAATTGGGGTTAATCAAAATTTTTCTAAAAACTTGGAGCATGATTGCATGACTTAAATTTTTGAGGGACTAAATTGTAACAAAAAAATATAAAAAATGGTATTTCAAAAACCAGCAGCTTCTTTTCTTTCCTTCCCATTTCCTTCTTTCTTTTTCCTTCACTTTTCTTTCCCTTTTCTTTCTTCTTCTCCTCCTCGGCCAAGACCACCATCTTCAGCAAAGCTCACCGGCTATAATGCACGGACACGTCAAAAAATCACTTCATGCAGTATCCAACACAGACACGACTCCAACACATGTCGGACATAGCAAATAAGTGTCCGAAAATTAAAATAAAAAATATAAAATCCAACACGGTGTCGAACATGACCAGGACATAGCGGTACTTTTTTTTTATAATTAAACTTTACAAAATTTTATAGCTAATAAATAATATAAAAAAATTTAAATGACAAACAAAATTAGTACAAAATCTCACTATGATCATAATATCTTAATAAATTTAGATGCTTAGACACATTATGAAAAAAAAAAAGAAAATTTATAAAAAATAGTAAGTGATTATAGAAAACTTAGCACTAATTATATATATATATATATATATATATGTAAGTAACAAAAAAATTTTGTTCTATCACTAATAATAATTTTTACACATTTAATAGTGGCAGAAATTGTATTTAAGTTATCACCATTGATAAATTATGGTAAATCTTTAATGATAAATATAATCTATTCAAATGTTATTAGTTATAATTTTACATTATCACATATTTTTTTATGATCAATATTACAGTTTTTTGTATTGAAAATTTTTATTATATAATTTACGTAAAGTTCAATACTTATTCCTATTAGGGGATTCATTATTTATTTAAATTTAAAATATACTTATTTAATATTTACTGTTGATTTTTTTCACTTTACGTTGATATATATATTTTATATTACATGCATTAACATGACTAATAAATACTTATATGTAATTATATATATTATGATAATGTGTCGGCGCCGTGTCGTGTCCTAAAATTTTAAAATTTAATGTATCGCCGTGTCCGTATCATATCGTGTCCGTGTCGCCATGTTCGTATCCATACATCATAGCTCACCAACAACCTATCTTAGCCATCTAACCCCTTCAGTTTGTTCTCCACAACAACACCTCACGATGGTGGAGCGGCAGCGGCTATGAGAATCGAGAGAGAGAGAGAGAGAGAGAGAGAGAGAGAGAGAGAGAGAGAGCTCACGGTGGCCAATTGGGTTCTTCGTTTTCCAAAGACCATCGATGATTTGAAAGGTGCATTAGGTAGTACTCGATGTGGGGAGCATGGTGGAAGTTTTGCATGGCAGCTTCAACGATGGCAAAGCGGTGATCGAAGAGCGGCGGTGAGAGAGAGAAATGCGACTGTTTTTGGCCCGTTTCGGCATCTACGTTGCTCAAAATTCAAAACTAAAGGTAGCATTGGAATCCTCTCGTCAAGAGGAACATTTTTGTGGCAACATTGAATTTTCCAACGACGACGGTGAAGAGACAGTTCGTTCGTCTCAATGCAGTGATTGTCTATATACTATCGGTTTGTGATTCTGAACCTTCAATAGTGAAATTTGGATTTTGATCGATTGTTGCATGTTATACATATACATACATGCATGCATGCAAATATTGAATCTTGTCTAGAATGAGCCTTTGAGTCGATATATGTACCTTTATGAACTGTTTACCTATGCGAGGAATAGAGAGTTGGGAGATACAAACTTTGAACTCAAATCATGGTTGATAGTAAGTTGAACTTTAATTTTAATATTGGGAACTATTATGGATTAAATAGTGTTTAAAATGGAAATTTGACTAGAGAATAATGCATACGTATTGCTTAAGATTGTAATAACTTAATTTGTTATCGTAGAAATTGTGTTATTTTGGAATTAACGTAGACTATCATAGATAATTTGAAAATTTAATTCTGGAGAATTTTGTGAAATAGGATATTAATCTGTGTCATCCTGATAATAGATGAGACATTAGAATGCTTGATGCATTTTATAGAAGGCTGCTAGGATTGAACAAGAATTTTGATTCTTAGAATATTTTCCTGACTAGGTGATGACAAGCTGGGCACTGGCAAGCAATAGATTTCAGATTTGACTGTTGCTGATTGAAAATACAAAAGGTGAGGGTTTGCCAATCTAGCACTTTCTTTTTTTATCTATGGATGTAATAAAGCTTGTGTGGGTTTTACTGTTTCTGAACCATACTCTAAACTGAGATTGAAATCTATTTGTTATTTGTTATCTGATTTGAATACCCCTATAAGGATTTTCTTTAATTCAATTATGTTTTATGTCTGTTTTGTCACCCAGAATCTCTATTTGTTATCTGTTATTCTGATATCTGTTTATCTCATATCTATATTGTATATACTATATCTATGCCTTGTCGGCATATCTGCTATCAGTTCTATATTTATCAGCCATGTTGGCTCATTTGTGTTCTGTTATTGCTTTCTATTTTCTTTATGGAATTTTTGTTCTGATATGTAATGTTGATCTAAAATCGACGGTGTGCTAGGGATTTTTCCTTAGGCATCGGTGTAAACAGTTATTTTTGTTATCTGTATGGTGATTATATGGGCCAAGGGTCATATTAGCCGATCTATTTGGTTATGCAGGGCACGCTACGGATTCCCCCTTGGGTGTCAACAGTACGCTAAGAATTTTTCCCTGAGTGCTAACTGTTCGCTAAGGATTTGCCCCTAGGTACGAGCGATACGCTGGGAATTTTTCCTAGGTATCAGCGGTGTGCTATACAGTTATATATAGGTATCTGCCATGTACTAAACTATTACACTTAGGTGAAATATCTGTCTGTCTAGTATAAAGTGAATTTGCAATGCATGTCTTATAACTTTTTTTTAGAATGCATATGCTTTGGGTTTGAATTGCCTAAATGATTTCTGTCTGCCTATAATATGTTCTTGAAGCAATAAGGCGGGAGAGTCTCCTGTTTGCTTTTCTGTACTGCATGTTTTCTAGATTTGTTATATTCAGCATGTTTAAATTATGTTTATCAAGTTGAGTTCCTCCTCGATAAACACTGCTATTATTTTTACTTATCCCTCACTAAATCTTTGAACTTATCCCCCTGTATTTCATAATCTCTCAAACATGGATGGGCTCTGATGGATGCCAGGTTGGAACGAAGTGCGTGGTTGTTTTGTAATAAAGCTAATACTGTAGTTAAGTACGGAACTTGTGACTGTTTCATTTACCTTAAAGATGTTGTGATGTGTAAACCTTATTTTGAAGGTTGTAGCATAAGATGGCATTGATGGCATGGTCTATTAAAGATTGTAACTTAACTAAGTTTCTTGAATCTCTTATGATAAATATGTTTTGTGGCTTTATTTAGTCTTGTTGAGATGAATCGGTGTTTAACTTTGAGATATTTAAATTTTATAGGCCTTCCGTTAAATCATAACTCTAAAATTTAAGTTCGAATCAAAGTAGTGCCTCAACTTAGATGCTATCTCGAGGTAGGACTACAGGGAGGCTCCAATAAGTGGTCATATTAAAGTAAACTTTGATGCCGCTATCTTTCGTGAGATGAATTCCATTGGCGTTGGTGTTTGTTGTAGCCCGGGATCATATGGGACAATGCATAATGCATTGCATGGATCTCTAGGTTGCTTCGTATCCCTTGCTCCACAGAAGCTGCAGAAGCTTATGCCTCTAAGATAGCTTGTGAAATGTGCTCTTCCAACTCTTGGCCTAATGTTTTACGTGAGGAAGATTGTTTGACTGTGATCAAGGCTCTTCAAGATGTTTCTATGAATTTATCAGCGATAGGTCCTATTCTCATGAATGCTAAATTAAATCTTTCTAGGTTAAGTGTTCTTCTTCTTCTTTTTTTCTATAATCATGTTCAGAAGGATGCTAACCAATGTGTCCATCACTTATCTAAATCATCTCTTTCACTATCCCAGTTTGAGATACCAAGCTCAGCTATAATTGACCAAACTCTGGCCTATGATTTCGTTTAATAATCAATCCACCACTTTATGTTTTAGGTAAAATGTAAACATTCTATTGTTGAGATTTTGTTTCTATTCCATATTAAAAAGAAGAAAATGAGATTGGAAAGAAGGGGATGCAAACATTACTAATTCAGACATGCAAATTTTAATTAATTTTGTATTGAATTTTTGACTTCATATATAATTCTAATTTATTTGCCATTAGAATTACTCTGTATTTTATTTCTACTTTTATTTGATGAATTTTTCACTATCCAAATTCTTCAAAATTGATTGGTTTGAAAATAAGCATAGCAAGTTATTTAGTATAGTTATTATTAAAATTGTATTATTATATATTTATTTATATTATTTGCAAAATTTAAATTTTTTATTGTTTACTATTATTATTATTATAATTAATTTTATATTATATATGATAAAATAAATTTATGCACACATGGATGACGTGCCATGACTTCTAATCTTATAAGACGCTTTATAATTTAGATTTAAACTTTTCATCACAATTTTTATGATTTTCATCTAATTTGATATCAAATTTTAAATGAGAACTAAAAAGACGAATTTTTGGTATTTGTTTATATTATTACTCTTGAAATCAGTGGCTGAGAATTAAAGTATCCCATCATTATTTTGAATTATTTGGTGGGTTTGAAAGATTAAAATGTTTTTATTTTTGAAAGATGAATCTTCAATTTGAATCGTTCTTAAAAAAATTTTAAAAATTATAAATTCCAAACAAAGAAAATATTCAAAAAAAATATATGAAAAAATGTTCTATAGTTAGATTCATGATTTCATTGTTTAAGGAAAAAAATAATAAAAACTTGTACAACTTGATGCCGTAACCACTTCGATAACGTATTTTACAAATAAGTAATTTTATGTGAAAGTAAGAGAAGAAACATCCAAATCCAATACAAAATTAGAGCCCAAAACTGCTGACAGCGACTTACAACTTAAAATTCAACCTTGGAAAGGGATTGACAAGAGACCATGAAGTGTTTTTTGTTTTCATCTTTAATTATCCTAAAAGAGATCATATAAGAGACTTTAAGGTATGGATGGAACTTGCAGAAGAGATGGTTTGATTTGAAATAAATGATGATGCATGTGAATCAATGGGCCCCTTCATTAATCAAAAGTGGAATTGCAATTATTGAATTTCATGTTTACAAATTATTGCCAGCGAGTTCTTCACTCTAATTTTTTTTTCAATTTTTAATTAAAAATTAATTGATTAAATCATTTTGAGTGAATCAATTACAAATAGGAAGGTAAATCAATTGAGGCAGTTCGCAAGCCTGATGTATTGGCTAAAAAAGTATTCGAGCTCGAGTTTTAAGAATTTGAGCTTAAGTCGAGTTTGTATGGGTTTTGGGTCGAGCTTAAGCCAACTGATTCTTTTTCGCAAGTTTGCGAGTCTTTATTTTCTTAAAAATATATAATAAAATATATTAATTTGAGAATTTTTCATAAAATAATTTAACTTTTTGAGCTCGAACCTAAATTTGAACTCGAGTTTATAGTTTGTTGACGAGTTCGAACCTAACAAATTCAACAAAGCCAAACTTGAAAAAGGACTCGAACCGAGCTCGAGTCTCAATTTCCTTAGCTCGTTGAACTCGAGTTGATTTATTTGATTCAAGCTCGAATTTGAGCCTATAAAAAGGGGTCAAAACTCAGCTCGCCTTAACTCATTTGCACATCTAATTACAAAGTTGTTGATAAAATTAGAAGAAAAAAAAAAAAAAAAAAAACCGGTCAAGACGTTGTATTCACTTTCTTTGACGTTATGAAGGCGAAAATGATTGTTTCAAAGGATAACTATGCTGATGAATCAATTATCAATTGTATTTAATTAAATAATTTAAAATATACAAATTCATCTTCAACATAAAAATATTTTAATAATTCAATTAATAATTGAAAGATAAGCTAATCTTTCCAATAAATATAAAGAGATTTATAGTCTTGATTTTTATATCGCAATTTTTAGATTGATTTTTCGTCTAATACTTCTATAATTCTGTATCAAGTTACTCAAATTATTGATTTTATCACTAAAAGAATATATAATTAGCCAAAAAAATATATATTCAAATATATTATATAAAGTAAACATGCCAAAAGAAAGTAAATAACATATTTGAAATTTATCCAGCCATTTCCAACCCTTGTCTATTTGGGGTGTTATTTTTCAAAATACAACCCAAATAGCTTTTGGCATGCTCCTTTTCCTGATCTGTGTGCGCGTTTTAAAAACAGAGGGAGGGAGGGGGGAGTAAATGGCATTTATCCCCTAAATTTAATTATTTTGACACATTACCCCCTAAAAGTAATGTAAAACTATTTTATCCTTTCAACTTAGAATTACTAAAACATTTTGCCCTCCTAAACACAATTTCTGCTATATCATATGGCCGGAGAAAATGTTATTCTTATCATTTTAACTTTTTCCCACCTTTTCTCATTCAAAAAAAGGAACCCAATTACTTTTGTCAATTGTACATTTTCTAACTCAAAAATAAAGAAAATCATCTACTAAGAACAATAGGATAATGGGATTCTTATTCTCTTTTTACCTTTAATTAGTTCGTTTGTTTCTTCTATTGTTTAGAAAATTAATTGTTAATTGAAATACAACTGAATGAATTTTAGTACATGTATTTTAGTTAGCAGCATTTTCAATTTTTTATTCATGTGTTAGGAATGATGGTTGTCCTGTAAATACATCTTCAAATTATTAATTTATTTTGTTGTTGGATAAGATTGCTTAGCCAATCACATTAAAGAAGCAAACTCACTAACCCCTTTTTTAGTATTAATGATAATAAGCAAAATCACTAATCTTATTAATACTCAAATAATTTTTTCTTACTTTATAAAAAACATTTTCAGGAAATAATAAAGCACATGTTTGATTTGTGTAATACTAAGATTATTCAATCAACATTTAAGAAGGAAGACTAAGAAGTGCTCACATACTACATATTTTTTTATTTTTTGGTCTAACAATTAATTCAATCTTTCAATTACACACGTAATTAATTAGTTTAGTAAGAAATGCACTTCATAAACTAATAAACCTCTTAAGGGGTATATATACAACACATTACATACAGTGTGGCGCAAATATGCTGAGGAAGGTGGGGAAAAAATAAAAATGATAAAAATAACCTTTTCTCTAACCACATAATCTGTTAGAAATTGTATTTGAGGGAAAAAGTGTTTCGATAACTCTAAGTTGAAAGGGTAAAGTGGCTTTAAGTTATTTTTAAGAGGTAGTGCGCCAAAATAATTAAATTTGAAAAAACGGAGTGAATTATCATTTACCCTTAAAATAATGCTATGTATATTGACATAATAAAAAAGTAGAATTTTGGAGTGAAAAAAAAAAATATTATTTGAAGTGTTATATTTTTGGAATGTTACATTTACTGTTGTGGCAAAAAAACTGAATTTCAATATAAACTTAGGTTGGAGATGGTCTCAGCAATCCCAACCCGGAAAAGAAATTGATAATGATGCGATGGCAGTTAAGGACTCTAGGGTAAAGAAATTATGACTAGGGGCTAGGAAGCAAAAGTTAGATGGAAGTTAGGGGCTACCCCCAAAATTCACCTTACAGCAATCTAAAGGAGGTATGATAAAAAAATTTCCTAATTTTGGGTCTCTGCGGGGATCCCCAAATTCAGAGAATTTTTTCCCACGGGAATGAGGATGAAATTCTCCCTAAAGCTAATTTGGGGACGAGCACAAAGATCATACTTTTTGCTCTGTGGAGTCTCCGCCTTATCATATTAATTAAAATATATATATATATATATATTATATTACATATATACTATTATATATACATTATATTTTATATTATATATATTTTATGTATACTATTTTTTTATCCTTTTTAGTAATTTCATATAATTTATAAGAATTTATTAATTATAAAATATAAATGAATGAAGTCCTAGTTATTTTTTATTTTTTAGTCATTTTATGCACATATAAAAAATATTTTGAGGATCATCGAGGGGACTCAGGGAACGGGGATAGGGGGTAAAATTTTCTCACAGCGAGGACCAGGGACGAGGATGAGAGACGGGGGAGCAGCTCTCTACCCATTCCCCGCAAGTGCCATCCCTAATCTAAAGTCCCCGTAAACCCTAATGTCCATGTGTATGCGTCCATTTTTAATGCTAATTTTTAAATTTGATTAACTAATTCACAATAGTCATTTTTGTATTAGAATTAGTTTTCTTTTGTTTTTTTCCCTTACGTCGATGATGCTGAGCATTTAATTTTTCCTACAAAATTTAACCCTAAATTTGCTGGTATTTTCTAAATAAATATTTTGAATAAAATATATTTTAAAAACGTTATACCAAGAAATGTGGAAAAATCTAAACACGTAATTTGCCCTGGAAATGGAAGAAAAGACGGAAGTTTGTCAATGAAATATTTGAACTTTAGGACTAGTTTTGAGTGGAAAGACTTTTTCTTTTTTTCATTACATACGCATGCCATGATTCCGTAAGATTTAACACCGGCCAAATGGCCACTCGGCCAGAGTTGAAAGTCTTCCTGTGAGACTTCAAAATTTTCATATCCAAAGAACTTAGATTTCAAATTTAAATCCTCACAACGCCAACCTTTAGCTGTTTTATGCATAACTGTGGTAGATTTCAAGGAAGTCATTTGAAACCCTTGAACTCCAAATCTCTTCCTTAATCTCAAATAAACGCAACATAGGAGAAGATGATCCTGAGAATACCATCCGCCGGACCAATGCAACCACAGGTAAAAGGATTTGTTCCATGACAAATTCATTGATTTGGATAATAAATCCATTCGAGAAGAAAGCTGGTATCAATTACCATTGTCTATGGTAAATGTACTGGTCTGTAGGCATTTTTGTCCCAACAATGATCCATCACAAATACATTGCAAGTCTGAATTCTATTTGCTCTTTTTGGTTTCTTTTGCATAGTCATCTATTAGTCCCTCAACATCCTTCCAGAAAAGGCCCTCCACCATAACTCCATCCTTAGTGAACCTACAACAATATGTGAATCAATAGCAAAACACTTCCAAGGATTATGAACTTGTTTCCATTTTTGGCTGGAAAATGTTAAATAGATTACCACTGAGTCACGCTTTTGGTGAATTCAACCGATGGTTTTGCAGATATCGACTGGGGATCTGCACTCGCTATGATAAGTGTGTACATATCTGAGAATCTTGGCAGCTTAGAAGTGACAACTAACCCAGTAGTGTTGAAAGATCCCTGTTGAAACAATTCCATAGATATATTTCAGTTTCTCTATACTCCAACGTGCAAGATAAAATGCTAATCTTATGCGTAACTTGTATTTCAACAGCATTGAGGAAGTAAAGTATCATGGTTTTACCTTCAAGCATAAGGTTCCTTTCATCTGTTTAGCATAGGAAGATGATCATTTAATGTATTGCAGCCTTTCTAAGTGAAACACCCATAAACGGTGAACCAAATATCTACTTCCAAATTCCTTACATGTTCAGTTCTATCAGATACTTGTTGACATGGGCAACAAGCCCCAGCTGTAAGATTCTTCATCATAAGTTTATAATAATGTAGTCCAGCATCCTCTAGGATATATCACATACAACAAATCTAGTCTTATTCATCATCAAACAGAATCAGCATCATGTTTACTCACAACGGTACAATAAGCCAATATTTTCAAATTAATTTCTTAACCCATCACAGTTAGCATCAAAAAAGCACTAGATGATGTAATTTCACCAACAATGCTAAAATCTAGAACTATTTAGCCTTGTTTTCAATGCAATGAATCATCATTTACAGAACATCCAGTCACAGGAAAGAAAGAAGCTCACAGAATGATGCTAGTAATATCACCCAATGTTCATGAGAGGCTTGTTCATACCTAAAATTTTCTGAGTTACCTTGCAATTTATTGACATAACAAATTCATACAATGACAAGAAAGTTATTTTCAAAAGTAACAGTGCAATCAAGATGGAAGCAAGCTAACTGGGAAGCAGCAACCGAAAAGAATCTTCTAGCCCACAGAGTTAAATGAATACAGCTAACTGACAAATAAAGACAACTGCCATAACTCAAACCTCTACAAACTTTAATTACAATTCATGGGCATCGTAACCATTTTGCTATTTGCGGTAGAATCTCAAACAGGTGGAGAACAGAAAAGCTCACAAGGGGGACTAAAAACATCATACTTAGCTCCACGAAGGATTGATATTACTTCTTTGTGGTCCTAAGGGGGTTTGGTCACATAGGATGGGTCAAATATAAGTAAAACAATCAAGAGTAAAGATTAACAATTGTGTAAGGAATACATCAAACCTGTTTGGAGAAGATCCAGTTATTTATATTATTTAATAATCAAGAAAACAGGGTGTGAGAAAACAAAGACCAATGAGGTCAATACAAGCACATGACCAACCCAAGTCAGCTAGCTAACAAGCAATCTAAAGTACCCAAGAAACCAGCCACATCACATTCCTGTGTCCAGATCCTACTAAGACCTAATACTCATTACAAGCAGCTGAATGTCTAACTAGGCAACAGCCTGAATGCTAAGCCCGGGACACTGTCAATTATCACTCAGAAGGCAAAAAAACATTGTATTTATACATTATATACATAATGTATGGTTTTGTGCATGTGCCTAACTATTCAAATACATTTTCCCATGTTCTCAGTTTCATTTTGCTCTTGCAAAGGTTATATTTCACATGATAAAGTTACACATAAATAAATAGTAGTGTGTGCTAAACAGTAAAAAATTACACAGATGATCAATGTAAAAAAGGAAGAACACTGAAAAAGGCATTATAATAACAATAATATTCATCATACTGGAAGCAAATATAAACTTAAATTTGGTACGAGGTCAATGAGATTAGCGTTCAAAATTTTCTTCTCAGAACATTTTGATAAGTGGGATCAACTATATTGCCATTAGAAGACCATATTACTTCTAAAGAATCTTATAATTGTTTAAGAGCATCTAAAAAGAGATTGTTATTGTTCTTGTTCTTTCATTGTATATATCCATTCATTTTTTAAAATTTTTAGTCATCTAGGTTCTTGCCTGGGTGACAGAGAGCCTGTCTCACAGGATCCTGAGGCATTTTGACCGCTTTCGGCATGATAAAAATTTCCAGATAATAAAACTGCACATGTCGATACCTTATCTATAAGAGAAAAAGTAATGCAGAGACCTTTCTGCTTAACAGAAAAAATCTTGCAAATAAGAAGCTTCAGCCAGAAAGTGCAGCAGATCTTCTGCATTACCATATATTTATAATCTATATTATTATAAAAAGGAAGGCATTTTTGTGTCTAATATGGAAGTTATTTTTGATTTTTTACTTAATTGTCCTTCAATATTCTCTAAACTTTAAAAAAACAATGAGACGTAAAGGGTAAAATTGGAAAATTACAGATATTTAGGTAGTTGTGATACCAAATTTTGGTATTCCAAATTTAGCCTTACAATCACAATTGAAAACAGTACTCACAGGGTCTTAACTCTAAAATACAAAAATTACGAAAAAAATTATAAGAAATTATTTTTGCATCACCATATTTCTAATACTTATGAAAAAAACAATATTTCTTATAATTCTTTTGGGTGATATTTTAGATATTTATAAGCAATGTTTCTTATACTCATCATTTGACCGAATTTGAAAAATGGTTATTAGAAAAAAAATTTATTGGAAATTCGTTTGCTTGTAGATTTAGTAATAATCTATTTTTTATTTATAATTAATTGATATTATTTTAACACAATAACATTTGAGTATTACAAATTCTTTTATTGAATTCCTTGATTGTTATCATTCTTCCTTTTCAAATCAATATGAAACTTTATGATTTAAAAATAGACTACAATTTGTACACATTTTTCTGAAAAGTGTTTTATATATAAAAATTATGTGCGCAGGAACCGCATTCCTGGATTTCTACTTTACATAAATGATAATATAAGTTTTTATATGGTAGACAAGAAAGTGATAACCAATAATCTATCTATACTATATTAAAGAAGGCTTTTACACTCACAAATGGAAGTTATTCTAATATTTTTATCACCTTTTCAACTTTACCCCTTTAAAAAGCATTCAAATAATAAAAAATTTTGGTGTAATAATCAAATATTGTTAAGGGTAGAAATGGCAATGATTTCAAATTGGTAGTTCTCATACCAATTTTTGAATATCCAAACTTGCCCTCAAGATTGTAATATTAACATCAAATAAAATTATCATTATATTAGCAATTGAATTGAAAAGGTGAACAAATCACATTCAAAATTTTCAGCATTGAGGGTGGATTCTTCACTTCTTCATGTAAATGACATTTCAATACTATGTTTGTTAAAATACAAATATTCCATTATTCAAGTTCTGTTTTTATTCAATGGGTCGAAGGATTTAAAAAATATCGATTTATAAGTTTAAATAATTCTCATTCATTTAATTTCTGAGTTCAAATAGTTCTCATTTATTTGTGAATGAAATTACCATATGTTCTATATTGCCTTTTTTTTTTAATTAAATTTTTTACTGTCAATTTCATAATATTTTGTTAGATTGAATATCAATATTCTACGTTTTTATTTAGTATGGTTTGTACTGTTGTATATTCAACAGCACTATTTGCAAACTTTTTTAATTTTTATTTTTTATCATTCAATTACTAAAATATATATAAGCACACAGGGACAGCGTGCGTTGACTACTAGTTTCTCTAAAAAGACAATGTGAATCCAACTTTAATCAGTCATAGACCAAGAACCCTTTTTCAATCAAATAGTGAACTGACCAATCAATGTGCCCTCTCAAACACTTACAGGTTGCCTAACACTTTGACTAAAGTTTAAGTTTCTAACCATTCTCATGTAATAAAAATTCACTTCATCAATCATCAGTCGAGCAGCTACCACTCTTCCAACCCCAGGCCCTCCACAGATTCAATACTAAAATTTCAATATAAGTGATCACAACATCAGCATATCAATTAGAGTGAAGTGTCCACTTATCTGTCATCAAATGCCTTACCTAAAACTAAATACCACGTATTCATTTGTTACCTACTTTTTCTCTCATTCAAACTCAGTTAAAGAAATTTGGTAGATTGATCAAAGATTCCCTATTCATCCGTGTTACATCTATAAAAACAACTATAAGGAAGTTGATCTTTTGCACTTCATTCTCCATCACCTTCGCTTTCCTCATTTAATACATGCACAGAACAAAGCTCAAACAATGAATTTTAGATTCCCCACTAATAACAGAAATTATACCTTAACAACACCCGCAAGTGCTGGGTTAGCGCATAGGTAAAGAAGTATCAAGAAAGCACTATATGCATATTTAATCTCCTATTATTCACAGAAAAGTATCTCTAAGTAATAGACCTATTTGACAGGCAATAGCAGAAATTTTAGATGGAGACCCTATTTTCACTAAATGCAGATATTAAGGGTGGTGTCTTAGGCTATTAGCTTTTATCGATTTTGCAAGAATGGAGCGATGAAGATCAGATGAACTTTGACAGCCTAAGAGATATCTAAGTGATACTAAAACTTATGAGTTAAAATTTTATTGTATTGGTCTAAGATTTCAAAATGGATAAACGAAGATCAGATGAACTTTGACAGCCTAAGAGATATTTAAATGATAATAAAACTTACCAGTTAAATTTTTATTTTATTGGTCTAAGATTTCAAAATTTGTAGCCATCAGACAACAATCTATTTATCTTTAGGAAGCACCGAGAATAGGTCTCATTTCAACAATTGCAAAGGGGAAAAATTGCAATTAACATAACTATTCCAAATGAGAAACAACTTTGAAATAAATGTAGCATATGGCATGAAAATGAGCATCTAACATGAAAAGAGCCAATGAGGCTCTAACAAAGATTCTTGAAGGAGCTTTATCACAGAAAATTACAAATAAAGCGACGGATCATGCCTCACCCAAAGCGAAGAAAAATGAAAGGAACCAGGGAGTATCCATTGAAATACTCAGCAGCAAAATAAAAGATAGAAGCTATTTTACATAACATATCAACGGGTAAGTCAGGCGTTCAATAGCACAACCAACCAAATACAGGATTAACAGTAAGAGTCTGATTACTAATAATTGCATTGTACTACTTCAAATTACCTAAAATACAAACAAAATTGAAAATTATGTATGCCAAGTGCAGACAATTCAGGATAGCAATAACTTACAGGTGGAGGATAGGTGAATAGGATGGCATTCTTTTCCTTCACGTATATAATCAGCTGTAATATTCCATTGAATACAACATACTTGCCATTGTCAAAGATCAAACAAGTAATATAGTTATCTAATAAGTAAATAAATGAATCCTCAAAAAGTAGAGCGACAAACTGCCTGAAACAACATTCTCTTGATACCAAAAGCAAGATTACCACAGTAATGGACATTAGCATGCTCTTAAATTTCAAAATTATATCTAGATCACCATCAAATCAAATGAAAAAACCTCTAACTTTGATACATCCAGATATATTCTTTAGCCACTTTCTTTTCCAATTACTTCAATGAAAAAAATTTACAGCTTTTTTCCAGAAAGAAGCTCTTCAATTTTCAAACCGTATGAAACTTCATAGATTTTTGTGGGAAACCCAAATTGGAATTTATAAATCAACGGTCAACAATTCCATGTTCCATTCTTTTCAAATCAAAAGTAAGAAATCGGCCACGAAAAGGATATAAGGCAATGCAACCAATGAGGAAATTCCGGTTCTCTGGAAACTTCTTGTTGTAAAACTGTGCGAACAGTGCGATCACAATAATGATCGCCCCAAGCAACAACCGAATGTTACTCATCCTCACATCTTCCGGATATCCTTTGCTAGTCACGATCTGCGACAACAAAGAAATGCTCAAAATCCAATTCAATTCCGCCTCCCCTCCCCCGCAACCAGAAAAGCAGAAAAGAGAAAAAGAAAACTGAACCATAAGAAATAAAGGGAAAGAAATGCAGAACTCAATAAAACCACAGGAATTGGTCAAGTTAGCGTGCGTGCGTGCGTATTTAAAAGCGTACAAACCTCGGTGACTGATTCATCGAGAATGTGTTTAATGGAATGATGATCCAAAAGATTGGCCTTTTTAGGGTTTTTGTTGGAAGCCATTGCCCCGTTCTTCTCCAGAACGTTCTCTTCTCTCTCAATTTCTAGGGTTTCTGTCTGAAAATGAGTTATTCTACAGTAACTGGAATACTATTAAGATCGTGCTAAGTTGCACCTTTTTTAAAAAAATGAAAAATAAAAGGAGTTTTTTTAGTGCGTTATTTCACAAAAATAAATTTACTCCAACTTTCAGTTATTATAAAGTTGTGCCCTAAATTTATATCTACCTTTTAACATTCTAAAATACTATCTCCACATATAAAATAATTCTTCCCAAAAAAGATTATTTTATTTAAAAGTAACAACCTGATATTATTTTATTTACAAGCCACTTGGCATCAGTTATTATAAAGTTGTGCCCTAAATTTATATCTACCTTTTGACATTCTAAAATACTATCTCCATATATAAAATAATTCTTCCCAAAAAAGATTATTTTATTTAAAAGTAACAACCTGATATTATTTTATTTACAAGCCACTTTGCCAAGTGGCTTGTAGCCTACTGGTATAAGTTTCTCACATAATGTGGAAGATCAGGAGTTTGAACCTAAACGGGCTGCTAATATGTGCGTGTGTATAAATAAAAAAAAAGACTTACAGTCAAAAATAAATATGAAAACTTTACTTTTTTCATTTTTTTTTCAAAAGATAATCAAGTTAAAAAGGGAATATATGCGTAAATATGGTGTCCTCTCAGTTTAGAAATGTCAGTTCTAACAATATTAGATAAGAATTAAGAAAACAAAATATTTGTTATGTTATCATTATTTTCCCCTTATTAAAAATAGTGCTGAAAAATGGTGAGAATTATGCAATAAATTTAATGAGATTATTTTTAAATTTAAATTTTAGTAAGAAAAATGAAAAAATAAAAACAACAAAATACATGTAAAATACAAAGCACAAAGTTACATTACTTAATATGAAAAAAAATATTTTTTGTTAACATTTTCCTCATTAAAAAATTTCATACCCAAACATATCATAAGAGTATGTTCCCAAAAAAGACTAAATAAATAAATTTCCAACAAATTCCAACAAATTGAACATCATTTGTTTCTGCACTATTAAGACAGATAACAAATGTGAAATGTTCATATCCCTTTGTTTTTTTTAAGCACTTATTTTGCACTTATGAGAATATCATCGCTTCAAAACTCTAACAACTTGGGGAGTAGTTGAATATTACTAGTAGCAAGTTTTTGGTTGAGGCAGGATCCCATTAGTAGGCCATTTCATTCTACTTCTTGAAAATTTTCATGCAATATATAATCCAAACAAGCGATAAATTAGTCTAATATTATCATCTTCACATTTCTATGTATGAAACTCAAAATTTAAATTCTTACAAATTGTTAATGTAAGTGCATATGTATGTACACCACATTTATACTATATAAAAAAAGAAACCTAAATAACGATTTTCACATAGCTACACCAAAATATGATATACTTATTATGCCTTTAAAACTACTTATTTCTTCTTTCATTTCGCTACTTGTTTTTGTCCTCCCACACAAGTCATACATAAACCATGTATTCTCTTTACTATTAATTCCACAAAATCAATATATCAATTGTTCGTTAATTATAATATTAAGTATTTTATTATTTATTAATATAATTAAAATCACTACTATAATAGTCTAAATTTATACACGTAGGAATGACATGTCAGAATAACTAGTAAATATATAAACATAGTATGATATAAGCCCTAATTGATCCTTCACCAAATCATAATATTGTGTTGCAACCCACAAAAACCAAATAACAATGATTGAGAAATACCCGCAAAGTAATTCGATGAAAGAACATAAGATTTGATATGGTTCGGCAATATGCCTAATCCACCCGACAAAAAGATGAATTTTATTGATTTCAAATCAAGTACCAAGTACAAATTCAAGTCCCACAAATCTCACAAGAACAACTCTAACACCCTCGTCCTAACCTCTGTAAGAGAGAGAAATCTCAAAAATAGTTTAGAACTACTTTGAATAGGGTTCTACTTGTGAAAACCATGAAAAAAAGGTTTAAATATTCAAACAAATAAAAAAAAGGGCTTGGGGCTTATGCGTTGTGCCATGGCACACAAAATTTGCACCTTCCCACGCAAAAGCCCAAACTGGGCAAAATATGTTGTGCCAAGGTGCAAACTTTCTAGTGCACAAGCGCCCAAACTAGGCAGAATATGTTGCATCAAGGCGCACAAAGTTTGCACCTTGGTGTAAAAGTGATAGAAGCAATTACGTCATGGTGCAGCCTACTTGCACCCCTAGTGTATTGGGCCTTGGTGCAAGTCACAACAAATTTTGCCCAAGCATAGTTTTCCTTGCACCCCAACGCACAACATTCTATCCATGTGCACTAGGGTGCGCCTCATTGTGCTGTCTTGATGTCTTCTTGCCCGTTTCCACGTTATTTTACACCATTTCTTCATCGTTTTCACCATTTTTTGTCATTTTGAACTATAATTTTAAGGCACGCTCAAAATTCTCCACCGTGACTTGAAATTCTCTATCCATCATCTTTGTCTCCCCCAAAAGGGCAATTATATGAGTTTGTAAATGTTTATCAAATCCAAGGAACACTTGAATTTGATTCTCATAATAGTAAGGCTGTAAACAAGTTGAGCCAAGCCCGAATCTAACAGGCTCAAGCTTAGCTTATCCACTAATTATAGTATTAAGTGTTTTATCGTTTATTCATATATTTAAAATCAATACTATAACAGTCTAAATTTATACACGCAGGAATGATGTGCCACAATAACTAGTAAATATATAAAGATGATATGATATAAGCCCTAATTGATCCTTCACCAAATCATAATATTATTTTGTAACTACAAAGACCAAATAACAATAATTGAGAAATACCCACAAAGAAATTCAATGAAAGAACACAAGATTTAATGTGGTTCGGTGATGTGCTCAATTCGCTCGACGAAAAGTTGAATTTTATTGATTTCAAATCAAGAATGTGGTTTAGTGATGTGCTCAATTCACTCAACAAAGAGTTGAATTTTATTGATTTCAAATCAAGTGCTAAGTACAAATTCAAATCCCATAAATCTCATGAGAACACTCAACACCCTCATCCTAACCTCTGTTAGAGAGAAAAATTTCAAAAATAGTCTACAACTACTTTGAATAGGGTTCTATTCTTGAAAACCATCAAAAAATAAGGTTTAAATACTCAAAAAAATTAAAAAAGAGCTTAGGACTTGCACACTGTGTCGGGGTGCACAAGCTCCCAACCTGGGCAGAATACGTTGCACTAGGGCGCACAAAGGTTGCACCCTAGCACAAAAGTGACAAAAGCACTTGCGCCAAGGCACAACCAGCTTGCAAGCATGCCATGCCCTAGTGTAAGTTGCAATAAATTTCACCCAGGCGTAGTTTCCTTGTGCCCAGCACACAACATTGTGTCCATGTGTGCTAAAGCGCACCTCGTCGTGCTATCTTGACCTCTTCCTTCCCATTTTCGCAATATTTTACATTGTTTCTTCGTCGTTTTCACCATTTCTCATCATTTTGAATTGTAATTTCAAAGCATACTCAATAATTCTCCATTTTGACTTAAAATTATCCATTTTTCATTTTTGTCTCCCCCAAAAAGGCAATTATATGAGTTTGCAAATGTTTATCAAATTAAAGGAATGCTTGAAATTGATTCCCGAAATAGTAGAAGTGTAAACAAGCTGAGCAGAGCCTGAATCTAATAAGCTCAAGCTCGGCTTGTATATTAATTATAATATTTGGTATTTTATTATTTATTAATATAATTAAAATTAATACTATAATAATCTAAATTTATACGCGCAGGAATGATGTGCCACAATAACTAGTAAATATACAAAGATAGTTTGATATAAACCCTAATTGATTCTTCTCCAAATCATAATATTATGTTGTAACCCACAAAGACCAAATAACAATGATTGAGAAATACCCACAAAGTAATTCAATGAAAGAACACAAGATTTAACGTAGTTTGACAATATGCCTAATCCACCCGACAAATAGATGAATTTTATTGATTTCAAATCAAGCACTAAGTACAAATTCAAGCCTCACAAATTCCACGAGAACACCCAATACCCTCATCCTAACTTTCGTTAGAGACAAAAGTCTCAAAAACATTCTAGAACTACTTTGAATAGGGTTCTACTCTTGCAAGCCATGAAAAAATGGGGTTTAAATACTCAAACAAATCAAAAAAGGGCTTGGGGCTTGTGTGTTGTGTTGGGGCACACAAAATTTGCACCTTAGCTCGCAAGCACTCAAATTTAGCAGAATATGTAGTGCCAGGGTACATAAAGTTTGCACCCTAGCGCAAAAGTGACAGAAGCACTTGCACCAGGGAGCTACCAGCTAGCACCCTAACATGCCGTGATATGGTGCAAGTCGCAACAAATTCTGCCCAGGCAAAGTTTTCCTTGCACCCTAGCGCACAACACTCTGTCCATGTGTGTTACACCGTTGTGCGCTAGGGCGCAGCTTATCATACCACCTTGACGTCTTCTTGCTCATTCCCATATTATTTTTCACCATTTCTTCATCATTTTCACCGTTTCTTGTCATTTTGAAGCATAATTTCAAAGCACACTCAATAATTCTCCACCTTAACTTAAAATGCATCCATTATCTTTGTTTCCCGCAAAAGGCCAATTATATTAGTTTGCAAATATTTATCAAATTCAAGGAGCGCTTGAATTTGATTCTTGGAACGGTAGGGGTGTAAACGTGCTAAGCCAAGCCTGAATCTAATAGGTTTAAACTCGGCTTGTCTATTAATTATAATATTAAGTTATTTATTGTTTATTAATATAATTAAAATTAATAATATAATAGTCTAAATTTATACACATAGGAATGACGTGCCACAATAACTAGTAAATATATAAACATGGTATGATATAAGCCCTAATTGATCTTTCACCAAATTATAATATTATGTTGTAACCCATAAAGATCAAATAACAATGATTGAGAAATACCCGCAAAGTAATTCAATGAAAGAACACAAGATTTAATGTGGTTTGGCAATGTACCTAATCTACTCGACAAAGAAAAAAATTTATTAGTCTCAAATTAGGTGCCAAATACAAATTCAAGCCTTACAAATCTTACAAGAATACCCAACACCTACATCCTAACCTCTGTTAGAGAGAAAAATCTTACAAATAGTCTAGAACTACTTTGAATAGGGTTCTACTCTTGAAAACCATGAAAAACAGGATTTAAATACACAAATATGTGCCGCGTTGGGGCACACAAACTTTGCACCTTGGCATGTAAGTGCCAAACTAGGTAGAAATAAATAAAGGCTCAAATAAGTTTTATCAAGCTTGACTTAATAGGGCTCGCCAAAAAAAAGAGAAAAGCTCGATTCATATAAACTCGGATGAGCTCAAACTTGACCTTATATAGGTTTGGATTAACTTGAGTTCATTTAGACTCAAAACAAAATCTATAATTATAATTTTTTTAAATAATTTTGTTTTATATTTTCCTAAAAATAAAAAGTCAAATTATTATTGTTGTTGTTGTATGGGTCTAAATTATAATTATATATACATGTGTGTGTGTGTGTGTATAATTAAAAAGCTCATTTAGGTTCATGAGCTTTTTGAGTCAAATATTATTGAGCTATGCTCGATTCATTTAATCGACAAGCTCAAGCTCAGGCTAAAAAAGATCAAGCTAAATACAAGCTTTTATCGAGTTGAACCTAAACTGTTCGCAAATTGTCTCATCTTATTTATACCCCAACAGAATGGTCTTCATCAACATATCTTTGTCCCCCACAAGTTCCTCGACTGAAATCAAAGCATAAGCACCCAAATTTAAATATGCAAAACCCTATGGTTTGATCTGCTTCCTTTCTCTATTGCGAGACAAATGATAGTTCTGTAGTAAATCAATTTCTTACTGCTGATTTAGTGATAATGTGCTCTCACCAATTTCATCTACCACATTTTGTTTCCCTTTTGAAACTTATGGAGTGCCAATCTCAAACTCCACCTTCTCCTTAACCCTCTTGACTACTTTCACTCTGCTTTACCTTCTTCAACATGGCAAACTCATCGAATGTGACATCCTTGCTAATAATCACCTTGGAACCCTTGTCATTATTACACCATAAACAATAACCTTTGATTCCATTTGTACAACCTAGGAATATGCATTTCCTTGTCCTTGGCTCAAGCTTCCCATCATGAACATGAGCATAGGCTGACACCTAAATACCCTCAGATTTGAGTAATCAGTAGGAGATTTTGACCAAACTTCCATTAGTATCTTGCAATCCAAAGCAGTCGATAGTGACCTATTCACCAAAGAAGAAACAATATTAACATCTTTAGCCTAAGAATCCTTAGACAATCCAGCATTAAAGAGCATACATCTAGCTCTCTCCAAAATAGTCCTATTCATCTATTTTGCAATTTCGTTCTACTATGATGTATGAACAACTGTGTGATGCCTCACAACCCCTTCCTTATCGTAGAACTCCTGAAATTCCTTATTGCAAAACTCTAAGCCATTATTAGTCCTCAAGCGTTTGATCTCTTTCCTGGTCTATTTCTCAATCAAAGTCTTTCACTGCTTGAAGTTGACAAATACTTTATCCTTATACTTCAACATTTACACCCATACTCTTCGTGAGAAATCATCAATGAATGTCAGTATGTACCTAGCACTACTCTCAGAGGAAACTTAAGATGGCCCCTAAAGATATGAATGAATGTAATCTAAGGTGCCCTTGGTCCTATGACCTGCAGTGCTGAACTTTACGTAGTGCTGCTTGCTAAGAACACACTACTCACAAAAATCCAACTCTCCAGTCTTTTCTCCACAAAGCAAACCCTATTTGCTCAACTCTAACATTTCCCTCTCACTTATATGCTCAAGCCACATATGCCTCAATCTTATTGTATCATTAAGCAATGAAGAAACTGCTGCAATACTAGAAAATATACTACCTTGTAATATGTAAAAGCCATTCCTCTTTTCCCTCTTCATAATTAGCAAAGCACCCTTGGAAACCTATAAAACTCTCTCTTGAGCTTTATATTCACACCTATTCTTATCCAACATACCTAGCGAAATTAAATTTTTCTTCAAATTAAGAACATGACATACATCTATCAACGCCCTCACAATTCCATCATTTCCCATGAGCACTTCACCACCATCATATTTAAGATAAATGGTGAACTAATCCTCTAGTAGGCACATATGGTAGGAACAACCCCTATTTAAAATCCACTCAAAACTCAGAAGACTCTCAGTAATATTGAGAACAAGC
The DNA here is from genome assembly GCA_014898725.1 of Jacaranda copaia. Taxonomy (NCBI): domain Eukaryota; kingdom Viridiplantae; phylum Streptophyta; class Magnoliopsida; order Lamiales; family Bignoniaceae; genus Jacaranda; species Jacaranda copaia. The sequence goes on from JACGDI010005557.1 coordinate 993,170, forward strand.
GCTCTATCAAACTCTTCCTCAATAATTCAAGCAACATCATCTCATTTTTTATTAGAAGATTCACCCAAATCCTTTGCCTTTTCACGTTCTAGGCAATTTCGTTTTCAGTGCCCCTTTCCTACATACCTAAAGCATTTATCGTTTGATTTAGGCTTGCCTCTAGATTTAGATTGGCCTCTACTCCTTTCCCTTTCTTTTGGTCTCCCATTCTCAACCAATCATTCATCACTTTCACTATCATTATTGCCTAAGATATGCTTTCTCAATTCATTCGAATTCAATGAGGCCTTCACATTCTCCATTAATATCATATGTCTCCCATATAACAACGTAGTAACCAAGTGCTCCAAAGATTTAGGTCAAGAACACAAAAGAATCAATGCTTAACCTTTATCCTCAATTTGCACATCTATATTAGTGAGATCAAATATCACCTTATTGAAATAATCTATATGTTGAGTAATAAATGTACAACCGCTATCTTAAATACAGCTGATTTATAAGGGACTTTGCCACTTACAACTTTCCAACTTTAACAATAATCCTGTTAGTGTACTTTGAGCTGCAATCTCTCTTGTAAATTATCTGCCAACGATAATATTAAAGCACCACAAGCCTTCACCATAAATTCATCTTTGTCGTCATTTGAAAGTATCTTTGGCAAGAAATATTTGTCCTTTAGTGCGCTCTACAAACCTTATTGACAAAGGAGGGTGTTCACCTTCACCTGTCATAGCCCAAAATTGTTCTTCCCATCAAATTTCTCTACATCATACTTCGTGGTAGACATTTGGTCAATTTGGCTCTTAGTACTAGTTTGTTGTAACCTAAAAAAACCAAACAACTTTGATTAAGAAATACCCATAAAGTAATTCAATGAAAGAACACAAGATTTAATGTGATTGAACAATGTGCCTACTCCATCTGACCAAGAGATGAATTAAATTGATTTCAAGTCAAGTGTGAAGTACAAATTTAAGTCTCACAAATCTCATGAGAATTCCCAACTTCCTTCTCTTAACCTCTGTTAGAGAGAAAAATATCAAAAACAGTTTAAAACTACTTTAAATAGAGTTCTACTTTTGAAAACCATTAAAAAAAAAGTTTAAATACCCAAACAAATCATAAAATGAGCTTGGGCCATACACGTTGCGCCAGGACGCAAAAGCATCAAAACTAGGCACAATATGTTGAGCCAGGGCACACAAAATTTGTGCCCTGGAGCAAAAGTGACATAAGCACTTGCACTAGGGCACGACCTACTTGTGCCCTAGCGCAAGTTGCAACAAATTCCACCCAAGCTTGCACTTGGGCATGTTTTCCTTGCGCCTCGGCACAACATTCTATCCAGGTGCACTAAGGTGCGCCTCATCATGCTGCCTTGACGTCTTGCCCATTCCCACACCATTTCACACTTTTTCTTTGTCATTTTCATTGTCTCTTGTCATTTTGAATTATAATTTCAAGGCACACTCAACATATTATCAATTTCATTCTCCATAATTTTCAAACAAAATAATTCATCTATCATCAAATAACACTCTAGTTCCGAAATTAAAACTACTAAATACAACACGTAATATTATTGGACAAACAATGGTAGAATAAATGCAACCAAGATTTTCAATGATCTGTGTGAACTATAAATTGGTAGCATGCCTATTTCTTCACCATCCAGGCATGGTGAACTAGTGTACACTTCAGTGATGCCGCATGCAACCAGCTACCAAAGAGAATTCTGTTATTGGATTCTAAACAATATTTTTGTTCCGTTTGCTAAAGGTATGAATTCCCGCCTGCGGGTGTAACATACACTGGCGCAGAGAGGAACAAGTCAATGGGGCTTTGGTTTTGCCAAATCAACGGCACCCCTTGTTAGCAGCCGTCTGCTACCCCTAACAAGTTCTTCCTTGACCATGAAAAGTACAGCAGCTGCGAGAACACTTTGTACAATTTTTGTGCCCATTCCCTTGTAAAAACCATAGAATCCTTCATAGCGTATCATCTTCAGAATAGCATCCAAGGTGCCTGTACATTGTTGAAAGCAACCTCAATATACACTGTTGCAAAAGAGGCAAAAATGCAAGTATGACCATATTTGGATTCTAATCATCACATCATGGCTAACAAAATCCAGCCTTTAGTGTATGGATGACGTGTTGTAACTATTAAATCAAATCCAAGTTTGTCAGGTACATTAACCAATGCCGGCTAGGAAAATCAATAATTATGCATTACGGAACTAGTTAGATTTGTAGGCCGTCCAAGAACAGAACCACAAGTACAAACCTCTGTACTGGAGCCTTTTGTCTCCACCAGTTATCTGCTTCGCTTGAAGTCTTGACTGCAATAAAAGAGAATTCAAATTCCAATAAACATTCCATGAAAGAAGCTGCCTTGTAAGAGGATGGCATCAATGGTGTTTATTTTATGGAATATGTTGATTATTGGCAAGGTAGATTTCCATGCGGCACACCAACCAACAAAACAACAAATATACTGAATTTTGAACAAATATTCCAAAGGCAGTCAACCACGGGAATAGGAACTTCGCAAATACGTAATGAATTAGTTATATTAGAAATTCAATAGTTATTAGGGTTGCCAACTCTTCAGTCAAGCAATCCTCCATTAGAGCATCACATTTACCTCAATTATTCTGTTGTATATGCTGTTAGAAAGAAGCATCTAGATTAGTTTGTTATCTTAAGATAATCATTAATTGTAGCTTTTATAAATACATGTTAACCCTAATTTGTACATACATGGAATAATACGAAGATTACAGTTTCTCTCTTTCTTGTGAATGGCTCACACTTCCACTGTTCCACATAATCAATATAAATGAGAAATAACCTTACCTTCACAACCAGAAGAGGATATGTTACAACTGTGGCTCCAAGTTTTGCCAAAGCTCCTAGCAAGAATATCTTGCCACAATAAAATGGTAATGTTAGAAAAATGATAGGACAAGAGAACATGGAAATGTGAGACCCAAAGCATTAGAAAACTTTGAGAAATCAAAAGATCACCTCCAAAGCAGTTACATCACTGTTACCCTTACTACTTGGAAGACGTTGCTTCTTCAGCCTCTTCAAGAGAGTCTCATACAGCATAAACTGTATTGATGGATTGCTTACCTATTGCAGCATGAAGGATCATCAATATAAACCCCATTAGCACTACCTAGAAGAATTTCACACCTACCATGATCAGTGTGGGGAAAACACCTTTCCAAAATCCCAAGACTCCAGCCTCATCATAAACTTCTTGAATCTGTGAATTAGAGCAGATTCTAGCTATGAAAATGAAGAGAATAAGTCGAACGTTGTGTCTCTTAGGGATCAGAGTCTAAGTTCAGCCAAAGTCAAAGACAAACATAAATGCCTCTGTATAATAATAATAGTGCACGTGAGAAAAAATTTTACATCAAAGGTCCCCAAACTTTGAGGTATAGGCGAGAAAACAAAAGGTTATAGGATAGAGAGGCAACATATTATTCCCTCTTTTGAATCAAAATTATGCCAAAAACTCAAATTATTTTAAGTTCAGCAGTTGCACGTAGGATAGAGAAACATATGAGACAAACAATGAAACATCAACACCACTGACTTCAGTTAACACACTCCATTGCAGAAGAAATTACAACCTAGGTGGCTGCATCAATTAAACCACACGGTAAACCGTGTCTTTATGTGTTAATCCAAACCCAACAAATGTGGCTAGCCATTTCTTTTCCAGTTGATATAAAATTCTGCTAGAGATACAGATATTATTCTAGGCTAACACACAAAAGAATCAATGGTTATTTGGGTGGAACACTTTATCATAGTTGAGTTCAACTTGCAATTTCTAGCATCCTGTGAATCAAACTACAACTGTGTACATACCGCATGGCTAGTCCCAAAGGGAGGAGGCTCCACTGCAGCAAGAATTAATTCCTCAGAAGATGGAGAACCAGTAAGATTTGGTTGGCTTTTCTTTGTGTGGGTCTGCAAGATAATTACCCATAATAAGCTGATGATGCAGAGCCAACAAGATTTCTTTCAGTGACTTCTCCTCAACATCTCATCTTGGTAGATGAATTCATCACTAATTCTATAATGGAGGTTCTCTAGTTTTATGAATCTCACACAAAGATTATTCCTGTGGGGGCTCTGCATGGGGTAGCTATAAAATATGCATAAGAGTCGATTACCTTCAAATCTAAATTTCTCTATGCTCATTTCCGAACCAAGATAATAAAAACAATTAAAAGATTGTCTACGTGGTTGGTTATATCTTGTATTACCAGCATATACTCTAAGGTTCACTACACTTTTATGACAAGAACAACTAACACAAACTCGATTCTGGGAGCTCATTTTTGCTTTTGGAAGCTGCTTTTGGTTAAAAAAAATAAAAAATTAAGAAAAGCGCAGCAGCACATAAACCAATACAGCAGCCAATAGAAAAGCAGAAACAGTAGCGGCCCCAAGAGCAGGACCCACATGGAGACTTTAGCAGAGCTTGTGACCTGGTTTCAAACCCAACTGCTGCTAATAATGTTAGAAGTAAGGCTTAATTTACATTATTCTAAAAGATATGAAATGAAAATCAATAGTCCTTTGAGGCTGGCAGTTAAGGGGCTCCTCGAGAAGAAGCCCCTGAGGATTGTGGGGTTGCTGTGAAATCATGTAGATTGATATCACACACAAACACACAAGAAAAGAGAAGAAGAAGAAGAAGAAGAAGAAGAAGAGGAAGAAGAAGAAGAGAACAAATATTCAAGACAACTGTGCAAATGTGAGTGTGACAGAAGCTTCTTGTGAAAATTTTGGAATATCTATCTAAAAGGGTACCAAGTATGATTGTTTGGCATGCATGAAATTAGATTGAGGCAAGCATTGTCAAATGTAAAAGATCCCAAGTAATTGCTTCAAGGGACTAGCCCCAGTAATTTTTCAGAGAATCTCCTACACGAGTTTTCTTTTACTTCCAAAACTTATTCCATCATACTGATATGCTGTCATGTTACCCTACTAGATGTACTGTGTTTAGTTAGTATATGCAGAAATAGGTGAAAATCCTTAGCAGATCCTCGCCTCAACACAAATAATGATAGCTTATAATTCATGAAATATTGTGATCTGAAATAAGCAGAGCACCAATTTTGACCACCAGTTTGAACACTTGATGCAATGAAGTTTTAGTGAAGACTTTCCAAACCAGGCAGGATGCATCCTTACCTGCATGCGAGTCACAACCACCCATATAGGATTTGTCAGCAGCACATTTACACACCTACAGAAAAGGAAAAGCTGTAAAGGTCATTGATTGCTGTCTGCAAATAAAATCTACTTCAGAAATGCAACAGCAAGGAGAATTTATCTACATTTTTATACTTCTATACCAAAAAAAGGATAGTAGCATCTGGGGAAAAATTCACATTCATGCTATGAAAACCAAAAAAAAAAGGAAGTTCAAGCAGAGCACAAACTCTAACTTATCATAAAAAAAAAATTACATCCATCACATATCAACAGATCCAAGCAGCTACAGAATCAATTATTTTGCAAAATAATTGGTCTCCCAAGGAAAAATCACAGAGAGAGAAAGCCGTTTGAGAGTATAAAAATGCTGAGGATAACAAATTGAATAGTTTTCTCACTTCCATCACTACATTAGCTGTTGCAACTTTCGAAGCACAGGAGAATATTCTGGCTAAGTTAAAGAAATCTTCTTAGGTAGAGACAAATAAGGAAGCAAGCAGCAAATCAGAATTAATCTCCAAGAAACTAACTTCTGCACTCTGAAAATGCAGGCTGCCAAATAATGTATTAAAACATATGCATTGATTACTTCCTAATAAAATTAGCATATCTGCAGATTACTTAATGTCTCTAGTGAATTAGCATATGGAGTTATCTCAAGATAATACACTTCTGTAAATCAAGGTCTGCCAACAGAGAGAATCTGGCAAGAGAAACCCTAGCCGTGAATTTTTTGAGCTACTTTGTGCATATAAATGCCATGAACTTGCTAATCCTGAGTCTTAAAATGCTCAACAGTAACAGCCTCGGTCTGTCTAAACAACTATAAAATGAGCATATCTCATTAAAGAACTACAATTAAGTCATGCAATAATGTCAAATATTCTCTTTGGAGTACATCATTTTACTAAGAAAACTAGATGTTGATTTGCTTATATGATCTTTAAGGAAGATGGTTTTTTATTTCCCTTTTTTTATGTTTTTTTTTTGGGGTGGGGGGGGGGGG
>JACGDI010005557.1:999479-1057305 GCA_014898725.1 Jacaranda copaia
ATATATTTCTTCTTCAATATTTGTAATAATTTCTATTTTATATTTTTATTAAAATCTTAGGAATAATTTGGCCGCCCAACATTTTATCTTTTTTTTTTTTGTGTAATAGTTTCTAGTTTATATATATTTATTTACAATTTTAGCAATTCTTTACCTATTTTAATTTCAGAAAGTTTAAAACAAATTTTTAAGCTCGTATTATGATCAAATAATTAACAATTAGGTTACGCGGATTAGGGCACTTCTATTTTATTTGTTTGAAAATATGTTTACAGGAATCTAGTCCAAGAAAACCTTTACATCTTTATAGAAACTTACAATAAAATAAAATCTGTCTTTTCTTACTTCAACGAGATTGAAACAAAGAAACAAAGGTAAGTGAACATTAAGAAAAAAAAGCTTTTTTTTTTGGAATTTTCCTTGTCATTAACATGTATTTATGTGTTCTCTTTAGTTAGAATAATATATATTGTCTGTTATCTTCCTTCTTTAATTTTATGATACGCTTTAGGTGTTCAAGTGTTTGTCTATATGCATCATAAAGTATATGTTATTGACTTATTGTATGTTTCAATTGAAAATAATCCAAGATTAAGTGTGCTTTTAGGCTTTGTTTTGAATTTTTATATTTTATAATCCCTCCCCCCACCAAAATCTCAGTTCTAGATCTGTCCCTAAGTACTAAGGAAGTGTTTTATTAAAGATACCAACAGTAGCTTGTGGAAACCATTTCAATGAAAGTTCCTCATATCTCTAAATAATTAGCCATGATCACACAAGCTAATAAAGCAAGTAAAACATGCTTTCTACTTTTAAACTGTCAAAACCAAAGAAAAGGAAAATAATAGATCTTTGCAAGTAGAATGGGTTTACTTTTCTCTTACAAAAATAAAAACAATAATATCCACTTAACAGCTTAAGCACCCAAAGCTTGCACATTTTAGTTAGCTAATTGGGATACTAAAACTCATAATGAAGTAAGCTGGTTGTAGGATGGCCAAACATGGGTTCATATGAACACAATCTCATCCCGATACCCGAAATCCTCAACATTGCTCGTTAGATACTATATACTGCCAAGATAGAATTTTAAGTTTGCACATAACCTAAAGAAAGAAAAGTAGAACAGAAAGTGGAAAATTACCCTACACCCCAATTCCCTAACAAATATAGCAATGATATGAAGGCCAATGATGACTCAGTAAAGAACAATAGGAAAGAATTTTACTAGGAGTTTGGTTTTATTTCAAGTTTTTTCGGAGAACGAATTTTGGGATTTCGGGTTGGGAATTGTGCTGTATGTTTGGTTTTGCTTTTGGGAGTAATTAGAGATTATTTTAGGAGAGAGCAGTGTGTTTTGTTTTGTTATATATGAAAGGAGATATTTTCTACTGAAAAAATCAAATTAATTCCTTTTTACCTATTAGTAGAGGTGAAGATGTAATTTTATATTGCATATTTATGTTTGTATATTGTAATGTGAAAAGATATATATGTAATAATTATATTTGTTTTGGGGAATGGGAAGGATCAGTATTTTTAGCATAGTTATGAAAGATGTTAACCTCTTTCGCCGAGGCTAGGTGAGGCAACACCACGTTGCCTTTTCCTCCCCACGCTAAGGGACCACCATAAGGCAATATGATGCAATTGCTTTGATCACTTGGCAAAAGGCATTGCCTCAATTTTAAAAAATAATGATAATAAAAAATGGGCCACCCGAAAGAAAGAGCACCCAGACTTCGTTCTTTGAAAGACCAAAGCATGCCCTCCAACACTTTGACCTCAAAGACTTCGACTCCACATTCTCCTCTCTTCTCTCTTATCTCCTCTCTACTCTCTTCCCTCTTTGTTTCTTTCCTCCAATCTTTTCACTTTTGATCTCATCTTCTCTCTCTAGTTCTTCTTTTGGTTTTTATTACAATACCATTCTGAAACATTTCTTTCTCTTCTCTTTTGTTGTCTATCTTCTCTCTTTTGTTCTTTTCTATTTTCTCTTTTCTCTTCTCTTTATGTTTCTTATTTTGGTTTCTGTTTTCTGTTCTTTCTTCAAACAAACATCACTTTTGATCTGATAAAACAATATTTTTCAATTTGTTCAATATAATAATAGTTAAACTAATATTTAATATATTCAATTTAATCTTTTAATTTAATAGTAAATATTTTTGATATGTTAATATGTTAATCAGTTAACATTTAATATATTTAATTTAATTTAATTTGTTGTACTATATATGTTTTAAATTTTTTTCTTAAAATTCACCTTTTGGTCACCTCGCCTCTCGCCTCTCACCTCTCACCTTTGATAAATATGATTTTGGAGATATCTTGTGAGTGTTTAGGGCAGTGCCATTGAGACATGGATCGAAGTGTTTCATTTCATTTCCTAGATTTGAAAATGTTATGACAGAATGAAACCAAACAAAGCTTAAGCTTGATAATAATGCATAAAATTGACTCTGCAAAGTAGTTTATTACCCAGATAGAGCAGCAACCACAAGCGATGAGAGCATTCCAACTGATCCATCACCAATGCCTTTCTTCTTCCGTTCAATGGCAGCAGCTTCAGCCTTGTTCCTAAATATTTGATAGAAATAATAGTAAACACCCTGTACCATAAAAGTTGCAATTACATAAGAAACTAGACATCTAGATTACAAAGGTTAGATATATAGTTACAAAGGACATTAAGAAAGTGCAGAGACTAAACTGAGGGAAATATCATATTTCTTTGCATTATAGACATCTTTACCTCAACTTTGACAGAATAAAGCCCAGGACTAACAGAACTGTATATTAGGGTCCAAAAAAGGGGTATTTGAAATTAATGCCACCACATATAGAGTCATAAAGTATGTATATACTTGGTTTAAGCAAGTAGAAAAGGGTATAATCCAAAATTAACAACATAATTAAAACAATTATTTGTACGAGTTGTGATGACATAAAGGGGACATAAAATTACATTTGGTTTTTTAAAACCAAGAAAAAAAGTTTAACATTTAAAAGTAGATGAGTAAAGGTATCTAGATCCTTATATAGTCGTTCTGTAAAATAGAATGTAAAGCTTCACATGGTGTAGAAATTATCTGGAGACAACCCAAAATTTAAAACACCACATTCATTTTCAAATAGAGGAAGCAAAGAAAAAAATTATTAAATTTGTAGACGTACAATTTAATAATAACTTTGTCGCTAGGAATTATTTAGCTTCACGTCAACCTAGGAAATAAATAAATAAATAAACAAAATTGTAAGAAAAATCTAAGAAAGAGTATAAAATGACAATAACAATATTGATCATAACCGGTTATTCACTTTGTGACGCCTGAATGGGTTAATCACAAGGCTTTTGCCTTTATTTTACTGGTCTTAACCACCTTCATTCCATCAACATTTAGCCTTTTAATTCCAAGGGGCTCAATGCTGAGAAGTAAGGTGAACAAGTTACTTGTTAGAGTGAGGGATCCTGCATCATTTATGTTCCACTAGAAACAAGAAGCAGAAAGAATTTCTTTTAGAAATGTCAGTATCGTATATAAATTATGATATATTTTCTTGTACTAAATAAGATACTACATCTTTGACTGTCAGCAAATAGATATGATTTCAGCAGGTGTTTGTTGGCACATTATTAGGGCTTTGGTTTATGAATTATATACTTTGTATTCAAATTTCAACGCACATTTTGTTTCTCCAAAAACTTCCTTATAAAAACTTGACTATGGAAAATAAGAGCAGAACAAATCTGTTTCGAGCTGATCCTCAAGTGTCTGGAAAATTCATCAATATAGTCTACCAATAATTTTGTATGTATATAGATTAGCATTCTTTAGCTCGAAAGAGAGAAAGGGATTATTCTTTGAGAACTGATATTTGCACTCCAAAAATTTATAAAGGCACTTTGTTTGTACTTTTTTCTAAGGGATTACAAGATTGCTCATTAAAAATAAGATAATATCTTTTTCTCTTTTAATTGCTAATATGCCCCCTATTTAACTTATTCATAGGTTGTGTTGAAAATGTGGAATGAAAATATTTGCTCTTGCATTTAAATTTAGAATTCAACCAAAAAACTGCAAAGATCTTCCTTCTCCATTAACTCTTCTTTTTTAATATATTTCATTAGTATTGTCAATTGTGATCAATTGTTTAATATTTTCTTTTATATCTAATCCTTGTTATTTACTTAAATTGATAACGAACAAACAAATTGATAGTGGGTGTTCTTCTTTGGTAATTCTAAAGCTGAATATTTTGCTAAAAGTTGTGTGTTGATCAGTAACTATTTAACAATATTAGGAGATTATCAAGTTTTCATTATACATTAGAATCTTATGATTTCGTTGAGAGAGAAAAGAAAGAATTTGAACTTATATATTTGATTTCTTTCTTATGTGAATGACTAAATAGTGTTTATAATATTTTAACATTATTTCAACTAAACATTTTTGATAGAATGATATAACGCAAATTGTGCAACTAAAAGAGAAAGGCTTATAATTAGGACTTCATATTGTTGATTTAATTCACCATTTTTCAAATGAAATTATAGTCATTTTATTTTTATTTTTTTAATTTGTTCAATTAAAATAAATCATGTTAGCATCAAGTTTGACTTAACTTTATAGCATCGTTAACTTGACATAAAACATGATCTTTCATCTAGTTCTCTTTGTTAGTTAAATCTATTTTCGAATATTTCATATCAATAATGTATTAGCTCTTTACCATATTACTATTTGCTTTACTATGTTGTTTTGGGCACGTTTGACATGGTATTTGGTTAATATGGGGAGACTATAATGGTGATTGGAGTAGTGAGATTAAAAGACTATTACTCTGTTTGATAGAGCATATTGCACATATAAATTAGGCACCACACCAATCTTACATAATCTCATCCATATTGTTTGATACCCATTGCAATTTTTTGGATGACTATGTTGTCCTTTTTGATACCATTATTTCCCAGCCTAGTAAAAGCGAATAAAAAAATTATAAGTTAAATTAAAAGGTAGGAATGGTAATTTGACACAAAGGCAGATTGCATAGTGGGGTGCAATTAATCAATCGCATCCCCAACCCTACAACTTGAACACACGGTAATAGCTTTTACAATGCCAGGCCGAAGATTAAATGCAAGCCGGCTCGCATTCCCAATCTTGCATATCAAACATAACATTATGTGAGATTAGCTGTTTGTATTGGAGCTAATAGATGATATCAAACATGCCCTTTCAGTATAATAGAGACCTCCCAACTTACAGGGGCGACTGCACATTTTCCCCCAAAATGGGTTATCAGTTATCCGTGCTTCAACCCGTTAGGAGGAAAGCATAATTAAGCCTGTATCTTAAACAATGAAAGATATGGTGTTCTGATTTTTTATAATAATATTGAAATAATAATTTTTTGTTTAATCTTTCATCAATGAAAGATATGGTGTTTTATTTTTGTATAATAATATAAAAATAATAATCTTTTTTGATAAATATATAAGAAAATATTAAATAATAACAATGGGATGGAATTTTTAAATCTATTTATTTGGTCACGTAGCATTCTAGGTTTTCGTGACCAAGTAGTTATTTTTTACTTAAAATGAGCAAATTAATGTCAAAGGGCATAATTGTCCTAAAGAAGAATAAAATAATGTTATCCCAAAAATAAGGGGCATTTTAGTCCAATACGAATAAAAAGGTCACAGCGGTCAGCGGGGTGCCGTTTTATCATTCGGAAATGCGTATATCATTTTCCTTATTCTTCATACCATATGGAGTACTATGACTAGCAACAACCAAGAAGATGCAGATAATTTGTCTTGTCATTGGGCCATTGGCACGCATCACAATTTCAGGGACCACATGCGCCCTACATGCTTAAGTTTTCCCATTTCCTTGGCCTTAAAAAATGTCACTTCAATGCTACATAAATAGGGTTGGCCAACAAAGTCTACTAACTATTTTACATCAATGCCCCTGCGCAGCAAATTAATGGCTCTTTAAAGCATAATTTCCCAAATTAAAATATCATAATATAACTCTAAACTCCGCAATTTACCACAGCAGAAAATTAAGCCCTTTCTAATTTGTTAATGACATTGCAATTAAGAGTAGTGTTAATTTCGTCATAACATAGGACAGCTACGATGTCATTATGCTAAAAACACAACCAATAGAACCAGTAAAAAGGATCAGCTAAAACAAGCTCACCTGAGATGCAGCTGTGCCGACAAGCGACGGACCCAATCCTCCATACAGCCGATCCCACCCTTCTTGCTTTGCAACCTACGGATAATCAAATTTCCATGCGTTCCATTACATACATATATATATATATATATATATATGAGAGAGAGAGATCCAAATGTCAAATGTAAAATTTAAAAATTGAACCTAAAAAAGAAAAAAAGAGGACCTGGCACATCTGTTCCAGAGTCCCAAGCTTTCTCTTCTCCTTCTTCGGATCTCTCTCTGTTTGTTGCCGAGTGTTTACCTAACACAACCATAGATCATCACATATTGGCTTCACCGTTTCCAGAGCATCAAACATATATATATAATATTTATATGTATGATGTGTGTACATGATTTACAGCATAAGAAACGAAGAAACAAAAATCTCAATCAAAATAACCAGAAAAGGAATAAAAAAATGACATAAAAATTCAGATATCGTACGGTTTGGAGAGGGTAAGTAATGAGCTGAGCGATGATTCCACCGCCGGCACCGGCGAGGCCGTTGATCAAAGCATCCGACATAATTATTTCTGCGGAGTTCCGAAATTTTTCGCTTTCTCTTTGCTGATTTTGGGAAAATGATATGGAGAGAGAAAGCGAGATCTAGAGAGCGAAAAGAATGAAATTGACCGCCTCCGAAATTGGCAGTTTCTAAATTTAATTGGGATAAAGTTCGCTCTCCAACAAAAGAACAAAGAAGTGGTCGAAGAAAGTGAGGGGAGACTGAACAGGCCCTGCTTTTGGGGGTTTAGTTCTTTGAGGGAGAAAAGCGAGGTTTGTGACCATATTAGCCTTGTGCGGTTTAATGTATGCAAATGACTCCACGAGTTTATTTTAAATAATAATAATAATATAATAATGCATCTTTAATTTGACTTGAAATTTTTTTTAGCGGATTCTAATATTTTCCAAAAATATATTAGATTTGTTAATGAATCAAATTTAAATTTATTAAATCCCTCCTCATTCGGGTTCCTATGACCTGTTTGGATATGTTTTCATTTTCGTTTTTTATTTTAAAGAATAAAAAATTAATTATAGTTTTGAAAATCAGGATGAGATTGTATTTAGATACTTTCTCAGAAAATAAGATTAAGGTAGGTGTAGGGTTAAAAATTTAAGTAACTTATATTTTCTTATATTTAAAAAGTTTATTTTTAAAAAAATATATTTTTAATTAATTTTAAATTGATAATTGGTACTTTATGTTAAATCAAATTTAAATTTAATTGATGTGATAATAGATGATAGAATAAATTTAAGAAAAAATAAAAATAAAAATAAAATATAGAATATTTTATATAAAAATAATTAATATTTTTTCTTTTTTAAGTAGTACTAAAAATAATAATGTATAGTTAAATTGAATTTAATTTTAATTGATATGATAATAGAGGGTAGAATAAATTTAAGAAAAAAATAAAACTAAAATAAAGTGTAGTTTATATAAAAATAAATTAAAATTAATAAATTTTCATTCTTAAATGATAATAAAAATAAATGGCCCCTTATTATTTACGTATTCGCGTTTAATTAGCAGCGCAGAACGCCCATTGCAATCTGCAGTAAAGGCCAATAAGGACCCGATCAAGACATTAAGTTTACCTCTAGTTGTCATTTCAATACATGGTAAATCAGGCCTGATTTAATTATTTATAAAAGTGAATTAATTAAATTTTTCTATCGATAACAATATCTATTTTTTATTGGATATAAAATAATAGACACATTACTTGTAATTATAAATAATGGGTAATCCTTGGGTACTCATAATAAATTTTTATTTTTTATATTTAAAGAATTTTTTTTTCAATTTACCTAATATTATTTAAATACTGCCTAAATAAAATTAATAAAAAATGCTACAAATTTTAAAATATTATATTGAATAAATATTTTAAAGCATGTCAAATGTTTTAATTTGAAAACTAGAACTTAAATATTTAAACACACATTAAATTTAAGTTATATTACATTTTAAAGTTTAAATTTAAATTTCAAGTATGTCAAAAAAATTTAAACTAAAGATTTAAACATCACTTAAATATTGTTAATATCATTAACAAAAAAAAGTGTTACACCTTCCAAAATAATTGCAAAAATTAAAAAAAAAATTAAAATAAAATATAAATAATTATTTACATGTTACTAGTGGATACCCGTAAGTTGGGCCAAAAAACACCACGGATAATTAAATGGGGATAAAATTACTTGTATTTTATTGAATAGAAAAACTGATGCCCATTAGCTACATTTTTTTTTAATACCCAACTGTACCCGTGGGTTTGGGCAACTTTTTGCCAAGCCTGGCAAATCTCAGGGAAGACTTAATGAGCCTTTCGAAAGTTTCCTTTAATTCCATTTCAGTACTTGGTAAAGCTCTAGTGCTCAACGGAGACAGAACAAGACTTTTAAAGGTTATCTTTGAATTAGTATGTACTACATGCTATGACAGATTAAATAAATTAAATGTAATACATTAATACATGCCATGACAGATTAAAAATGTAATTTATATATTATTCTAATTTTATGTAAAAATAAATTTATTTTATGATCATATATATTTTATATATATTAAGTAAAAGGTACAAAATTGAAGTTCCACTCAATCATAACGTATGAATATTAATAAAAATACTGCAAGTTCATACTCATTATAATATCATGGAATTTACAAGTCACAATATAAAAATATAAAAACAACTTAACAAATTTATAGAAGTAATGAACAATGTCGAGAACATTAAAACCTATTGCATAATAGAAAATCAACTCAAGCAAAAGGTAAAACATTTTTGAATTATTTGAAAAGGCAAACATTATACAATAAAAATTAATTTATATATATATGTGTGTGTGTGTTTTAAAGTATCAATATTGGATTCTTTTTAACAAATTGTTCTTAATGGGTTATCTAAATATCAAATAAAAATAAAAAGATGAAGATCCCAGATTATGGTGTTATCGATTTTGATTTTTCAAAATACTGATTATAAAATTAAAAAATGAATATGACTTTCACTTATCAATATTGAAAGGAGAAAAAAAAATTACATATAACAATCATTAAAATACACATAGATATAAACAGTTACTATATAAAAATTTATTTCACCTTAATAATGTAACAAAAGGTTGATTG
This sequence comes from Jacaranda copaia, assembly GCA_014898725.1. Classification (NCBI taxonomy): domain Eukaryota; kingdom Viridiplantae; phylum Streptophyta; class Magnoliopsida; order Lamiales; family Bignoniaceae; genus Jacaranda; species Jacaranda copaia. The sequence goes on from JACGDI010005557.1 coordinate 1,008,870, forward strand.
ATGTAACTTCTACCATGAAAAATGTCTATTCTCAAAACACTTTTAAGACAAATCAATTCTTCCCAAAACATTCTCCAACATCTCCAAAACATGAAAAAATCAAAAAACAAATATTAGATTCCCTCAACCTACTACTCAAAACACATTCTTCCAAAATATGTTTCACAAAACACCAAAAAGACAACCAAAAAAACCTCATTGTTAGATTATTATGTTGATTAAATAAACAAGTATTAGTCTTTATGAATGATTTTAGACAATCCTCGCATCTTGAGTTAGTTTTTGAAATGCGTTAGGCCTAATGTTCATTTTGTGATATAGTATTAGAGCTACTCATTTCTGGTGTTGGGATTTCCAGTGACTAGTATTGTTGGGCCGCCCATTTTATGTTATCCTATGCTCTAAATATTCATTTCTAGACATACATGAATTGTGTTAGATTCCCACATCAGTTAATTGATTAAATAATAGGCTCTATATATAATTTTGGATAATTTTCATATCTTAAACTAATTTTTGGGGAGACTTAGGTTTAAAGTTCATTTTTTAATAATTATATTTTACAAAAAAGTATTGTTGTGTTGGATTAATGAGTTGATTAAGAATGCAAACGAGCTGAGCTGAGCTTTGCATATTTTTTCAAGCTCGAGCTCGACGAGCTCAAGAAATTGAGGCTCAAGCTCGACTCATTAGGTTCAAACTCATAATCAATGTATATGCTCTGTTTGGCTTGAGCTCGAAAGTTAAATTATTTTATAAAAAATTTTAAAATTAGTATATATTATTATATTTATATATATATAAATATTTTTTTAAATAAAAAATATAGGCATGTGAGCTTACGAACAAAAATTGTTTAGCTTGAGCTTGAGCACTTTTCAAGTCAGCTTGTCAAGTTTGCGAACTAGCTCTGTTCGTTTGCATCCCTAGAGTTGAAACATCTCCCACCTATGGGCTATGGAAGCCAATTTTTTTGGCGGGGGAAAGGGGGGAGGGGGCGGAGGTAAGTGTAGAAACCAATCTCATGCTTGATAATATGTGATATTCTATTAGTAAGCGGCTGGACTGAGATGGATTCTCAAATAAAGATATTTAGGGAATGTTTGGTTATGTTTCTTAAAATAAAATTATTTTAGAGAAATATAGTTAAATATATATTCATGATTTATTTTTTTTTAAAATACTAAAATAAATTTTTTAAAAATATTATCTCCTACCATTCATTATTCCCAAAACTTTTCAATTTTTCAATATATATATACAAATATATTATATATGTTTTATTATTATTTTTGCAATAAAAAATTACTCAATTTTATTTTTGGCCAAAAATTCAATAAAAAATCATTAATTGATTTGTTATAATAAGAATTATCTATCCCAAAAATATAAACGAACATACCAATACTTTTCAAAATAAATTTCAAATTATTCTACCCAACCATTCCCCAGCCCCCCAACCCTTACAGACTGTCATGGCAGCATTGTAACCAAATTTGGCCAGATTCAGCCATTGGCCGCATGGTCAATATAGCCATGGTGGCTCTGTCCTGTATCTGAATTTTTTTTTTTTTCAATCACTATAAGCACCAATAGTTGTTGCCAAGTGTTGGCTGTCGGTGGGGTGGGGAATTGATTTATATATAATTATATATACACGCTTGTATATAATATATATGCACATTATATATGATAATATATCATATTATATATTTTTTATATTTTTTAAAAAATTATAATATAATTTGATCTAAATCATTGATTTTTTTAAAAGAAGATCTAATAGTTAATGAATAAGGGCATAATTATTTTTTTATATACATAAATTTAAGCCCAGATGTAGCATAGGCAGCTATCCTACACCCACGCCCTCGGGGGATTCGTTGCATGATTTTTTAAAACATGAGGGTGTTCTTTGTATGTTTTTTTTTATTGGAAGGTAATTTGCCCATTTTTCTAATATAAGGGAGTATTTGTAATTTTCCCTGTAACAATATATAGGTTTACTAAGATCAAATTAATTATTTATCAAAGGGAAGGGCTTAAAACCCACAAAATAAGAATATTCGTAGCAGTAACACAATCTGGGAGTTTACTTTTCACCCATTTCTAAGTGGATAGTTGATATATGTTGAAAGGCACGACATTAAGTTATGCTTTTAATAATTCCCACAATTTTTTCTTCTTTTTTTTCTTTTTTGGTGAAATAATAATTCCTTAAATTATCGAAGTGGAGTATGCCAGGATATATTTGATAGGAGGTCATCTCTAAGTATGAATGGTGGTCGCCTCTCCAATAATATTTATGCATTCATCTATATGTCCCGGCTCGTAATTCAAGTGACATCTGTTTTCTCTATTAAATGAAATGTTATGTGTTTGACTCTTAATGAGTGCATTATGCAATTTTATGTCTTTTGTGTGTCGTTTATACTTTGATTATTTGATTTGAAAATATAAATTTATTTAATTTAAAAATATGAATATATTACTTTGTTGAAAGGATAATATTTCATCATTTGCAATACTCTTTTAAAAAATATCAAAATAGATACATGCCATGAGAATTACAAATGCTATGGAAATTATTGTGTGAATACTATTGTCTTGATTTACACCGTGTGCCAAACAATTCTATGTATTGCATTCACTGATTAAGTAAATTCAATAGTATTCCATTAAGAAGAATTTAAAGCTATAAGCTACCAATTTCATGCAATTACATTCTTTTTAAGATTTGCGTAATCATGTGCATTAATTTCTACCCATTTAGGGATTGTTGGAAATTGGATTAGATTTTATTAAAATTTGACCAATTATTTAAATAGGCCTTTTACAGTTATGGAAATAATTTGACTTTAAAATAGGTAATTATTCAAATTTAATTTTTGGTGAATGAGAAAGTAAAATCCAGAGCAAACTACTGAAAAAAAAAATAATATAGTTCCTTAAAATGGAAAATGATGGGAAGGTGAATAATTATGCATCCCGCGTTGAAAATTTGGAAATAAGTTATGATTTTGTTAGCATATATTTTTAAATAGTTGTAACAGCTATTATTTAATCAACGGCTTCCCAACAACATGTTAGTTGCCAAGTGACTTGTAGCCCACTGGCATAAGTCTCCCACATAATGTGGGAGGTCAGGAGTTCGAACCCAAACGGGCTCCTGATGTGTGCGTGTGTATAAATAAAAAAAAAACAACATGTTAGTTCAATAAAAAAATTCAAAGTTCTTCTAAAAGTCATGTTCATCTGAACACAATCTTTAAAAAATTATAAGTAAACTCATTATTTTTGCTGACGAAAACTTCGTCAGTCTAGAATAGTCATTTCAGTTTTATTCATTCAGAAACTTTTAGTCCATATATTTTAGTTGATTTATATAAAATGACCAAGTAGTTCAGCATTAATTCACATCTCGTCTCTTATTATGAGAGACTTTAAAATACGAACTTTTTGAAACCTACAGTGTCACAATTTGGTAAAAATATTGTTATTATAGTGGGAAATGTAATGCTGAAAAATCACTATAGAAAAATGTTATATTGGTGACAAAATAATAAAAGACAACATAAAAATTATCACTAATGATGTGTGATGAGGGTGAAGGCTGTATTTACTAGATTGGGTTAGGATTTTGATAATCGACTTGTCTGGTCGAGTGAGTAAGCCTCTTGTGTAGCTGGGCTAAGTCCTGCAATCACTAACAAACATCAACCTAGTCGAGGTACTCGTGGTTAAGGCACTCCGACGCTTAAATCAGTATCTAATTGATTGAACGAAGGAGCAGTAGATTGAGGGCTTCTTAGTATAGAATGGCATACCTTGTGAGAGGCTGTCAATGGGGTATTTATAGCCTTCACCGGATGGTTGATATGTCTAAAATGCCCTTGACATTCAAAAAAGGCTTTTGTCCCTATGTGGGGGGAATTAGGTCTTCTCACATTGAGTACTATTCCAAGTAGCTTCATTTTTTGCTTTCATGGATAGAATAGTACATAAAGGGGGCGCTTCTCCTGCCTGGCGTGGCAGTATATGCGGTACTAGGATAGCATGCGCCATTAATGCGAAGGCATGCCACCTATCAGAGCATTAAATGCAATAGAGAAGCGATTCTACAGTGGGATAACCTTCCTGGTCAACAAAAGGATCGACCTTAGAAGAAGCTCTTCATGCGTCAGATGAAAGGCAGTTATCTGTTCCTAACTCTTGTCGAAACTGTTAATCACCTGTGTTCAACCTCTATCCACCGTACCCTCTTTGAGTGACACGAACACTGCCTAGTGACAGGTCGAAGAGGTTGACGACACGACAGTGCTTCAAAGATGAAATGGTCCTAGCCTTGTACTCCAAATCTAATTCCTGGGTCGATAGCCATTGTGCTGGGTCAGTTGGAACATCTTATATCATAAGTTTCCCCATTTCCTAATTCTTATCGAGAGTATCAACGAGAAGGATTGAGGAGTAACATTAAGAAGTAATAAGCTCTAATTGACTAGGGTTTGCATAATTGACCAGGGTTTAGTGTATTTAATGTACCTATTACATTGCGCCATATAAAGCGCCAAATGATGGCTGGGCGATTATTACAGCCGTTTGGATTCTTGTGCTCAAGTGCCTACAAATAGGCGCGATTAAAAGGCTCATTTTTTACTTTAATTGCTTTACGTCTGGTCAAATTCTGCTTTTACCGTATTTCTTGTGAATTGCTTTTTGCTCTGGGCTTTGTCGAAATCATGTAAGTCTCTCCCTTGTTTTATTTGATCATCTCCTTTCCTTAAAAATACAGCATTTTTATGATTCTAAGTATGGTCGGGGGAGTAATAGTGAGGTAACCCATTCTAATAGGACACTTGGCGGTAGGGGGTGAATCAACTAGTGAGTCGAGTAGTTCAAGCTCCAGCCTCACTGCTATTGGGGGCAATATTGGACCAAGCTAGGTGCTAGTATCCCATGGTCGACTGTTCACCCCTAACTATTATAGTGAAATAGCATCCAAACTCACCCCTATCGACCTGGCATGGTTCAAGCAGGTCTACCACATTCCCTCTAATTATGAACTCATAGTGCCTGGTCTTGCTGATAGGATGCATCGACCTTCGAGTGAGTGTATAATCGCATTTGAGAAGGCTTTTAGGTGCAGACTTAGGTTTTCTTTAGCCTAACCTATGGTCGACCTGCTGAATAGGTTGGAGGTTTGCATAACCCAACTGTTACCGACTTATTTCTTGACCATGTATAACTTTGTTGTTCTTACGTACCTATTGAACCAACCAACCACCTTTGCAAACTTTTTGAACCGACAAGTTAGGGTTTTACTACTTTACTGCTTGACTACGCCGAAAGTTCCTCATCACCCTATCCTTTTTCTACGACCAGGAGTGGAAAAAGCATCATCTATATGCTCAATCACCAAGGGGCTTCAATATTCCTTAGGGGTGGTGGATGGGTCATGTCAACATGCCCGAGAATTTAACCCCAACCTGGCCAAATATTTTCATCCAAGATTTGTTCAAGTTCAGTTAGGTGGAGGCTTTGATTTTTATTGAGGAGAGAAGTTTGGTGTTGGCTAGCAAGTTGGAGTTCTAATGGATGATTGATTAGGTAGATAGCATTTGATTTTGTGAATTTACTTATTTGCATGTGTCTTTGTGTTCAACTTTAATCATTTTTGTTATTGTCTGCTGTGTTTGTAGATCGAGAGAAGATAATGAACCTTGTGAGGCATAAAGCATTGGCCTGAGCTCAGAGAAACAAAGAGTGTCATCAAGCTATGATTGCTCGATGAGAAGCCACTTTAGTCGCAGCCCCGTTTCCCCAAACTGCACAACTATCTCTAAATGCGTTGCTCGCTCGACCTATGGTGACCGCTAGTAGTAGCCCTACTAGTCGAGGTAAGAGATAAATGGTCGAGTAGGGAGGTTCTGCTCAGAAGAGAACTGCAATTGAGAAAGGTAAGGGAAAAATGATGGTATTAGGCTAGCCATTGGGTTGTGATCTGTTTAGGCTATGCAGGGACAACATGTTGTTCCACTTGTTGAAGTTGTTGTCTTCTCAATTTGAGATAAAGTCAGCCATAGCTGTGCACAATTCAGTCTTTATAGTGTTGGCAAGGTTGATTGGGGCTGCTTCGCTGAAGGTGATGATGGTCGGATTATTTGTGTCTGACCAGACAAAGTTCATGAATTTGAGCCAAGACATTATGCTCATCCATAATTTATTTTGCAGGTAAGCTAGTTAGGCTTCCATTTTTATAGGAGGTCAAAGCTGGCTTTAGTCGATCACGAGCAGCTACAGAAAGGGAGAGATCTGGACACACTGAGAGCACAGCTCAAATCTGCTCAAGTTAGGGTTAAGCAACTAACAAAAGTGGTCGAGAACCTCAATAATCAGCTTGTGATGAAGAATAGCCAATTGGTTGTCGCTATCACTAAAAAGACCAGGACAGATGAGCTGCTGTATCAAGCCAGAATAGATGTGCAATACAGCTATGATTCTGGTCAAATGGCAGGATACAATGCGGCCATTCAGGATGCTCAAGCAAAATTTTATAGGAAGCTACTGCTATTGCGATGCGAGGTAATGCAGTAGTTCATGCTGTGCTCGGCATTTTATAATGCGAGTGTTGTCTTCTCTTTGGATGATGGTAAGGGCACATTTGACAAGGCAGTGAAGCAGTTGGAGTATCTGGGTTATGCTTTTTGAGTAGAGGATAAAGATCGCATTAGCCCCATTCTAGATTAATAGCTGTAAATGTATCTTGAGCTTAAAAAGGTGATTGCTAAAGAGCGAGCTGTAATCAGGCCCCCAATTGAGGTGTAGAGGACAGAGGTTAAGGTGGCGAAGGAGTTTGGGTTTGCAAATGACTTTGCATTCGAGATTTGCGATGGCATAGTCAACACCACTCAATTTCTACCATCCCACAAAAATAATTTTCTAGTCGATAAGGCGGGGCCATCCCGACCAACCCCAGCTACTATCTAACTCCCTGATGCTGGGCTCAAGCATGAGGCAGATAGCCTAGTAGTGGTTCCCATCCCCTCAAGCAACGAGCTCAATTAGGCTATAGAATAGGGTGCTCGAGGGGCTCAATTGAAGGCACAGGGTCAAGCAACTACTAAAGTTTTTATTACATGTATCTGGTCGCCATGCGAGGTACTGCTTTGTAATTTTCTCTCTCTTCATTTTTCATTTCATTTCATTTTATTTTTTTTGCAAGGTTGTAATTGAAACCTTACAAATTGAATGAAATGACATTTTACATACATCGATGTATACTAATAAGTTTTGCTTTCTATTAAATGCTTTCATTTTTGTCGAATGTTGATCATTGGTGAACAACAATTTGATCATAGATAACATAGCTCCAAAAAAAATAATTATGGTCAATTTGAATCTACTAATGCAAAAATAATGAAATTAATCCAAGATACTAGTCAACTTTGGGATCGATTTAGGCTATTGTAGTTGTACTGAGACGAGTGCTTTAGTCGAACTAATCATATTAACTTAATGCTTCTCACAAAAGTTATCTTCAACTATGGGGTTGAGTTTTTAGTTTGTTGCTAATGAACAAAAATTTTTGAGTGTATAGTTGACTAAGAATGAATGGATCACGAGCGTAATAAAATTGATTACGAGCATAATAAAATTAATCCAAGTAATTTGTTAATTAAGAACTAATTGGAACTAGCTTGAATTCTTTTCACTATGAATTAATCACATTGTCATGATGTTTTCAGAAGGTTCTCCTCGACTATTGGGTTGAGTCCTTAATTGAGTCTGTCTACTAAATAGTTTTTAATTATTTTGGTTGACTTAGGGGTCAACTGAAAAGTAATCAGCTTGTTTGTTCAATAAGGTCGGGAGATATTGGTCTTGGGGTTTGAAGCTTTTGCTTTGGTTGACTACAGGGTCGACAACAAACTTCAAGTTAACTTGGGCTGAAAAGCCTTGATTTAGTAACTTGAAGCTCTTATTTTTGTGGACTATGAAGTCGACTGTAAATTTTAGGCTAAAAAGCCTCGATTTAGTGGCTTAAAACCGTTGTTTTGGTTGACTACAGGGTTAACTATAAGTGCTAGACTCATTTTGCTCAGTTGGGGACATGCATTAGTAGTCCAAGTAAATAGTTGTGGAAAAGTTAAGAACTTCATTTACATGATGTAGTATAATGGAGACTCAAAGTCTCTTTATACATAAAACTTCTTTAAATTTATAGCATTCCAAGGTCATCGGAGCTTATTGCCATTCACGTCTGCAATTCAATACATATTATGCTTCGATGCTTTGACCACAGAGTAGGGTCCTTCCCATTTTAGGTCGAGTTTGCCAACATTCTTCAACAGTTCCACTTTTTTTGTGAACAAGATCCTTAAACTTGAAGCCATGGGATCAAACTTTTTTGTTGTAATGCTCCGTCATCTTTGATCTATAGCGTTGCATCATGTCATAAGCTTCTTGTCATAACTTATCAATAGTTTCCTAGTGTTTCCTTTTGGATGTGTTTTTGATTAGGTTGAAATGGATCACCCGAGCTGTGTTATATTAATTTTGATAAGATAACTGCTTCAGAGCCGTAGATCAAACTATAAGGGCTATGACCTATAGCTATTCAAGAGGTGGTTTTGTACGCCCATAGTACCCCTAGGAGGTCATCTGCCCAGCTTGACACAATCTCTTCTAGTCATACTTTAAAGTGGTCGAGGACTACTCTGTTTATCACTTCGATCTAGTTATTAGCCTATGGGTTCCCAACCGAAGTAAAGTGTTGGCAGATCCCTAAAGCTTCATACCAATTTCTTGTGTTTTTGCTCTAAAATTGGGTTATGTTATCTAAGATTAGGACCTTAGGGAGACCAAAATGGTAGATAATATTCTTCCAAATAAAGTTCTTGATGGCCACATTAGTTATTTTTGGGATTGTTTTTGCTTCGACCTATTTGGTAAAGTACTTAACAGCGATAATGATAAATTTCGTTTGACCTAATATCTTTGGCATGGAACCAACTATGTTGATCCCCTATTTATCAAAAGGCCACACAACTTGAACATTTAGCATTGACATGGTAGGATGGTATGGTATGTTTGAATGGACTTGGCAGGATGGGCACCTTCGAGCGAAATTGATGGCATCTTTTAATAATGTGGGCCAAAAGTTCCCATATCTGATATCTTTATATGTTAGAGATCATCCTTCAGAATGATTCCCACAAATGCTTGCGTGGATGTCTTTTAAGACCTCATGGGCCTGGTTTGGGTCCAAGCATTTTAAAGGTGGTTTGGAGATCGATCTTTTGTAGAGTTGACTATGCTCATTGAGGCAAATTTAGCTATTTGACCTCTAAGTCTGTATGCTTCATTTTTATCTTCAGGAACTAATCCCCTAACTCAAGTAGAGCTTTATTACATCCTACTAAGAAGGAGAGGCTTTTTCTACTTACCTTACAAAATTCTGATCGAAAGTGTTTATAGTTGGTTTGCTTATGACTAGAAATGTTACTATCCTATCTCTGGTTCCTCTTGTTGAGCTAGCAAATTTATATAGGGCATTGGCTTATTCTCTAATCGAGGTACCTAGTTAAGGGTGAATTTTTTGAATGATTGCTGTAGCCTTTTCACCTCAGCCAAGTACTGGCTCATCGTACAGTCCGTGGCCTTAAAGTTTCCCTCAACCTGTTTTACGATTAGCTAGGAATCTATGATTGCCACCAGTTGCTCAACTCCACTGTTTGCCGCCATCCTTATTCTCGCAAGGAGGGCCTCATATTATGCCTTATTGTTGGTGAGTGGTTAGTCGAGCTTTATTGCAAAATTATACTCCTTCATTGGGGGAGAATGGAGTAAAATACCTATCCCTCTTCCAAAAGTAGTTGCTGACCTATCGATGTACAAAGTCCACAAAAAAAGATTACTCCATCCTGATCGAAGAGGTTAAGTCACTCGATGATGAAATTAGCTAAAACTTGTGCTTTTATGGCCATTTGGGGTTGAAATATTATATCAAATTCTCCCAACTCAATGACCCATTTGGTTAATCTTCCTAACGTGTCTAGTTTTGAGAGCATCTATTTCAATGGCTAGTTTATTAACACTATGATCACAGTTTTTGAGCTGCGATGACCAAGGCGAGTGCAAATTTCTCAATTTAAAAGTAGTTGTGCTCAGGGCCTTGTAGTGCCTTGTTGCAGTAATAAATAGGTTGATGATTTCCATCCTTAGTCAAGACCAGGTCCAAGCTGATTGAGGCTGTGGACATAACTAAGCACAAATGTAGAACTTTTCCTAGCACTGGTTTGGAGAGCATGAGTGGTAAGGAGACGTATTGCTTGAGTTCGAATAGAGCTTGGTCACATTGTTCTTTCCATTAGAAACCTAATTATTTTATATTTCTGAGTATCTTGAAAAAAGTAGGCTCTTGTCAGTTAATCGAGCAATGAACTTGCCAAGAGCTATGATCCTCCTTACTAGGTGTTGTACATCCTTGACTGTTTGGGGTGGGATGATGTCTAAAATTATTTGGATTTTTTGTGGATTTGCTTTAACACCCCATTTACAAATCATGTAGCTTAGGAACTTGCTTTATCGAACCCTAAAGGTACATTTGTTAGGGTTTAACTTCATGTTGAACACCCGAAGTATGAAAAATGTGTGGTTGAGGTCGAGTAGATGATTCTTGACCTATTTTATCTTGACGATCATGTTGTTAACGTACACTTCCATGGATGTTCCAATCTCATTTTTGAATATAAAGTTTAGCAATCTTAGGTAGGTTGCTTCTGCATTTTTTAGCCCAAAAGGCATGGCCAAAAAATAGTAAACCTCATTGAGACGATGAAAGAGGTTTTATCTCCGTGCTTAGGTGCCCTGAATATTTGATAATGGCTTTGAAAAACATCCCTCATACTCAACAATTCACAACCAGCAGTGGAATCAACTAGCAAATCTATACGAGGAAGAGGATAAGGATCTTTAGGGAAAACTTTATTCAAATCGGTAAGATCATTACACATATGCCATTTTTCCTCATTCTTGTGGATGAGTACAACATTGTAAAGCCAAGAGGGGTACAAAATTTCTATAATATATTCTATATCTAAGAGTTTGTTAACCTCCTCTTTGATGATCTGGCATCTCTCAGCATTAAAGCTCCTTATTTTCTACTTTACTGGCTTGTATAAGGGGTCTACATTGAGACGACAGACGATGATGCTGGGGTCAATTCCCTAAAGGTTAGATGGTTTCCATGTAAATACTTTGATATTTCTACGTAGGAAATCAACCATAAGACACTCTATGTGGTGACCCATGTCACTTCTGATCTATATAGTCTTATCAAGGTTCCTAGGTTCTAGTTTGATTATTTTGAACTCCTCGATAGGCTTGACTCTAGTATCTTCTAGATTTCTTTTCTTGCTCGTTTGTCCCTCCTTGGGTTTTGCTACAAGGGCGTCCCTCAAGGGCTTCAGTTGTGGTCTGCTCTTTTGCTTAGTGGACTCAATCAAAATGAGGTAGTAGTACCATGCCTCCTTAATGTTGTACAAGAGCTCACTTGTGCCAACTGGGGTTAAAATTTAAAAATTTTCATGTGGCAGGTTGAGATGATGGCTAAGAAGTCGATCTAAGCTGGTCGCCCTATTATTATAGTGTCGACGAATGGGGTACTGACGACCAAATAATTGATCATAAGAGTTTTCCTATAGGGGGCTTCCCAAAATGATGTGGACAAGTTGATGGATGCTTCAGGATGATTTCTAACCCCTTGAAGTGACCAATGGTGTATGAACTAGCTCGAATTTCAGTTGCCCTAAATTTATTATTTTGAAGATCGATAAGAATATAATGTTCGTAAAACTGCTATTGCCAACCAAGACCTTCTTTACTTTAAAATTAGCTATCTCCACTGATACAACCATATGGCAATCTATCTTATAGTCAGATCCTTTGTTCTTGAGATGGGCAAGGTTGGTATTACTGAAAGAAATTGATTCAGCATTGGTGGAGAGCTGAAAAACTATTTAGATCGGGGTGGACTTGGTCGATTCCAAACTCCGCTGGGTCTACCTTCTAGCGAACTTTGAGTCCTCCCCCAGTGGGACCCTAGCGATCATGTCAATAACTCCTTGAATAGGTGGGTAGGGATCCTGGGTAGGTTTTTTTTCCTTTATTTTCTTTCCTCAAACTAATCGACCTTTTTTTACTAGGAGTCTAGTCAGTTTTACCCGCTTCTTACCCGGTGCTCTTATCAACATATTTTTTGAGATGGCCTTGTTGAATCAGCTTCTTAATTTTACCGTGCAAGTTGAAACAGTCTTCAGTATCGTGGCTTTTTTGTTTGTGAAAGTGGCAATACTTCTTTGATCTTTTCATTGCCATAGTCTCCATCAACTTTCTAGGATTTGTCAGGAGGTTTTCGGGCTGAATGGCTTGGAAGATTGAGCGTGGTATAGTTATGAAAGCACTCGATGGGAGATTGATGACTTTTCTTATTCTGATGGTTGTCTTTCTCCTTATTTTTCTTCTTGTCGACCTCAGGGTTGCCATATTTAAGCTTATTCACGTCCTCTTGGGTCATGTATATTTCTACAAGATTGAGTAGTTCTTCCATCGACATAGGTTGCTCGTGCACTAGAGCGTTAGCATACTTCTTGTGTCGAAGACCTATGAAGAGTACATCAATTAAGAACTCGATCTATGGGTTGTCATCTTTAGCACCTCAGTATTAAACCTAGTGAAAAAATCACAAAGGGACTCTTCTTTGTTTTGCTTAATTGTATGTAGATAAGTGCGAGGGAGTTTTACCTTTCTCCAACTGGTAAACTGGTACAAGAACTTGTCAAACAACTAGTCATAGGAGTAGATCAACGTTGGCTCAAGCTTCATAAACCAGTCAAGCACAATACTCTAGAAAGTGGTCACTAATATCTTTGCATAGATGTACTCATTATGTCCAAGCAATTGCATTATATGCTCGAACTAGATGAGGTGTTCATTGGGGTCGGTCGACTGTCATATTTGGGCAAACTAGTGGGGACTTAGCATCGACAGCAATGTGCTACTTGATTATTTTTTTAATGAAAGAAGACTCCCCTTCCCAACGAAAATGAAGGACGCATCACCATATAGATTCCTGTTTTTGTTTCTCCTTGAGCCTGCAATTTAGCTGCTGGACCTGGTGAGAAATTTATTCACATTCCTCTCAATCAATTTGGGTTAGGTTTCTATTTGATCAGGGTCTCGCGCATTCAACCCCATTACATTGTGGGGCTCAAATGGGTCAAACATCATGATCTATGGAATCTGCGACCTCCTCCCAAGGGTTTTGTTGGAGCTTTTCTCTTGGAAAGCGCCAAAGGTTTTCCTCTCATCGGGGCAGAGGTCGTCTGGTCCCTTTTCGACCTTTTTCCTTTCTAGCGGGTCTTTCTTCTCTCTAAGAGGCATCGCATTGGCTACTGGCCCTGGCTAGATCATATGGGTGGCAAAAAGTTAGGTAGAAATTTGATCACTTATAAGTTGCATTAGTTGGGAAATACTCAAGGTGACCATTTGCTCAAGTTGGGTGCTAGGCCCTGGTAAATCAATCTCTCACTGAGATTGAGGAAGAGGTGTTGAGGACCTCTTATTCTCTTCTCTCTTTGAAGCAGCTTGCTTAGTGTTAAACATTTCTCAATTGCAGACTCTGATTCCCATAGATGGCGCCAAAATGACAAGGGTGAAAGCTATATTTACTAGATTATGGTAGGATTTTGATAATCGACTAGCCTAGTCGAGTGAATGAGCCTCCTATGTAACTAGGCTGAGTCCTACAATTACTATCAAATGTCAGGCTAATCGAGATAGGCACTCCGACGCTTTAGTCAGTATCTGATCGAGTAAATAAAAGATCAATAGAGTGAGCGCTTCTTAGTATAGAATGGCATACCTTGTGAGAAACTGGCAATGGAGTATTTATAGCTTTCCTTAGATGGTTGATATGTTTAAGATTCCCTTTACGTTTACAAAGGGCTTTTGTCCTTATGTGAGGCACATTAAGTCTTCTCATATTTGAGTACTATTCTAGGTGGCTTTATTTCTGACTTTCATAGGTAGAATAGTACACAAAGGTAGCACTCCTCATGCCTGGCGTGGTAGGATAGGTGGTACTAGGGTAGCATACGCCATTAATAAGAGGTATGCTACCTATCAAAACATTAAATACGATAGAGAAGGAATTTTGCAATGGGACAACCTACTTGGTCGACAAAAGGATTGATCTCATAACAAGCTCTTGAAGCATTAGAAAAAGGTAGTTCTCTGTCACTAACTCTCGTCAAAATTGTTGATCACCTATGTTCAACCTTCGTCCACCATACCCTGGTCAAGTGACACTAACGCTGCCCAGTGAGAGGTTGAATAGGTCGACAACACAATAGTGCTTCGAAGATGAAATTGTCCTGGCCATGTACGCCACATCTAATTCCTAGGTTAATAGCCATTTGGGTTGATCCTGTTAGATCATCACATATCAATATGTAATGAGTGATAATAGTTTTTAATTTTTCACTAGTGATATTTTTTAGGCAACACTAATTTTTGTTTTGTCACAATATGGCATTAATGATAAAAACTAATGTTTTAAGTTGCCACTATTAATAATTAGTGGCATCCTTATGGTGACAACTTAGTGATAATAAAAATTCTTACTATAATTTATAACAAGATTTTTATTGTCACTAAGTTATTACCATTAGGGTGTCACTAATTGACTTGTTAATGATGACATGTTTAAACATTATTATTGTCACTATTTAGCTTATAAAAATCATTAAGGTGACAAAACTAAATTTTTTGTCACTAATATATATATTAACAACTTCTTTGTTATTATTTATTATTTTGTCACTAACTTATTTTTTTTCCTTTTTTTTATTGAATTGTTAACACCAATTTGAGCCAATATTGAGTTCAACTCATTCTTCAACCTATCATTTGCAATTATCACTTCACCAAAGTCCTAAAGCTATGCTTTTCAATTAAAGTTAGGTCTCCCACAAAATTACACATTTGGAAATTATGATCCATTTAATTTTTAAAATTATTTTTCTAACGCAATAGACTATTATCACTCCATTGAGGAGAAGACTTAGTTTAAGATCTAATTCATGATTTTGTTTTTTTGGTTTTTGACAAAAGATTTTCTCTTTCTTATTCACACTCAGTGAAAATTCATTAAGTTTGAATTTTAAATCCACACACATATATACTTTTATACTATTTGAAAAAGAAAGGGCTTTTTTGCTCACATAATGACAGTTTTTTTGTGCTACATCAAAATATATATACGCCTATGAGGTATAAACTAAATTTGTATAAATTTTCAAAAGCATATCCATAGCTCACATGTAAGTTCCCCATTCATTCTCGTTCTTCCATAACTCCTTCCCTCTACTAACACTACCTCTCTTCAATATCTTTAATTCCCTGACTCATCCATTCTCTATCTTCTAAGTACTATAACTCTTTTAATATATTCTAACCGCAATTAAGATTTCCCTAATACTTTCTACCAAAAGTCATAATACTACATGTTTAGTTCTACATATTATGAATAATAATATGTTGTTTCTCCTGATTCATATTTTTCTATTCATAAATTCAAAAATATTGTTATTGTATTATCAAAACTTCAAGCAAAACATTGGTGGTATCTCATCAAAATATTCAGGTTTGTAGAAATATTTGTCAATAATATTTATGATAATGTCTTTTGCCATTTAAGTGAAAAAGAGACTGACATGTGGTGTGGTAAGTCTCTGAGTTGACACTGGCACTCTAACAGTACACTATTCCAATTATTGATTTCTACATAATTAAAATCAATTAAATTTAGATTGACTAATTTGCTTGGACTATGTTTAGGAAATCAATTAAAATCTTTCACACAATGCATACCAACTGTTAAATCTTTTCCAAAAGTATTTTGACTATGACCAACCAACTATCTTGTACTTCATTTTCCTACATATGGCAAGTTACTGTTTGGATTTGTTACCTTGCACATATCAACGATTATGTGAAGAAAATATGGCAAGTGACTGTTAGAATCAAAGAAGAAAAGTTGGTTGCCTAAACACAAAAGGAAAATGACAAATCACAAGCTCGACTATGAAAGGAAAAACTCTACCAACACTTATTTAAGCGAGAACTACACTAAGCATTAAGTGGGTGTCTCACAATATACCTAATTAGCCTTGATTAGCTTGTATTCAGTTGAGTGAGAACTTTTGCCTGTGTAGCAGTGCAAGTTCTAGCCGTTTGGTACTTTGTATCTTGTATCTGCTCTTCTTCTAATAATATTGCAGGTTAAAAATTGTAAGTGTTATCATTTAGGCAGTGGAGTAGGCTTGCCGAACCACTATAAATCATTGTGTCTCTTTCTCTTATTCTCAATTATTTTTTGACTGTTACAATATTTCAATTCACATTATTTCATTTTTTACTAAATACACCTCATAAACTTTCAATTGGCATCTGACCCGAGTTACCTCTTATTATAGCTATTTCCAGTTTTGACATATATGCAGAAGGCCAATCTCATACCCATCTTCCTTTATTCAACGGGACTAACTAATCCACATAGAAAAATAGAATTCTAGAATTTTTCATTGCCTAAGACTGTGATCTCTGAAGTGTTGTCATTGATGGACCCCGCATTCCAACGCACTCAGACATAACACCAAAGGGGAGGCTGGAACTTACTACCGAAGATAAGAAAGTTTTCTCAACCAATGCTAAGGTAATGAACATTCTATCATGTGCCCTTGTTAAAGAGGAATACAACTGTGTCAGCACTTGCTCTTCAGCAAAAGAGATGTGGAACATGCTATAAATCACTCATGGAGGAACCTCTCAGGTAAGACTTGAAAGAATTGCTCTTTTCACTCATCAATTTGAAATATTCTCAATGAAAATAGGTGAATTAGTAAGTTAAATGTATGCTAGATTTATGGAAATTGTAAATCCAATGTTTGCCCTGGCAAAAGTCATATAAAAAAGTGAGCAAGTTAGAAAAATATTACGCTTTTTGCCCAAAGAGTGGAACCTAAAGTTACGGCCATCTATGAGGTAAAGAAATTAGAAAAAATGACTATGGGTAAACTTATTGGTTCTCTCACCTCGCATAAGATGACACTTCTAAGCAAGGAAAAAAGTTTCGAAAGCAAAAACAAGAAAAATATAGCCTTCAATATAGAAAATAGAGACTAGAATGAAGAGTTGGGTGATCTTGAAAGGCAACGTAGAATGAGGAGATAGCTATGATCACAAGATGACTAAAGCTATTCACTCAAGCAAAAGGAAAATTTAGAAAGGATTCAAAACCCAACTTCAAACCATATCAAATCATTTGCCATGAATATCATGAAGCAAGGCACAAGAGACCTGATTGTCTAAAACTCAAATGAAGTCCTAAACCTGACTGAAGTTTAGACCAAAAGCTATGACAATCACATGGGACTATTCTGATTCTAATCAATTTGACGTGGAGGGCAAATGCTTAATGGCGGATAAACAGTTAACTTTCAATTTTGCAATTGATTCTGAAATTTTTGAAATTGATTGTGATAGTACCAATTATTTTAATCTGTATGCTGAATGTCATAATCAATTAACTGAGTTACAAATTGAAATAAACTCTCTTAAGGATCAATTGAAAGATATTGCAAATGAAAATCTGAGATAGTTCATGTTCACAACAACATTATTAAAAAAGGGGTTAAGCAAAGAAATAGATTTGTTCAAAAAAACCAAGAGTTGGAAAGAAATGTAGAAGGGCTCCTTGATGAAAACTACTCTCTAAAGAGAAAAATCAAAGGAAAAATTCCCCTGAATATTAATAAATGTAGAAATTTCAGAACATGCCATTCCTGTAATCATGCTGGTCATCTGTCCTACAAATGTCCTCTAAAAAGCCTCATTGGAACTAAGTATATATAGGTCAAGAAAACTAACAAATCAGGACCCAGTAATATCTGGTTACCTAAAAACTTGAACATCTGTGATGCAAGAACCAACAAAGAAAGAAAATAAGAAATGGTATTTGGACAGTAAATGTTTCAGACATATGATAGGAGATAAGTCATTTTTCTCAAGTCTATAGGAAATCAAAAAAGGAAATGTATTGTTTGCAGATAACACCAACAACAAGATCATAAAAAAAGGAACAGTTGGAAAGAACAGTGGAACTTCCATAGAAAATGTCTGGTTAGTAGAAAGATTGAAACCCAATCTCTTAAGTATCACTTAACTGCGTGACAGCAAGTATTGGCTACACTTCAAACCTTTACTTTGCATAGTCTCAAAAGATCCTAGTTGGACATGGCATAGATGTCTAGGTCATGCAAACATGAAGTTGCTAAATCATATTGTCAAAAAGGACCTAGTAAAAGGAATTCCTAAACTGAGATTTAACAAAAACAAAGTATGTGATGCATGTGTAAAAGGAAAACAACTAAAAACGTCTTTCAAGCCAATAAATGATGTGGGGACTTCCACTCCTTTGGAACTTATTCACCTAGATGTTTTTGGTCCAATGAAAACTCAGTCACTAGAGAAAGTTAGTATGTCTTTGTAATTGTGGATGACTTCTCTCGTTTTACTTGGGTTCGCTTTTTTCCCACAAAAATGATGCATTAAAATCCTTCATTTCACTCACCAAGAAAATTCAAAATGAGAAGGGCTTCAGTTTTAAATCCATAAAAAGTGATCATGGTTTGGAATTTGACAACATGGACTTTAGTGATTTCTATGATGAATATGGCTATACTTATGACTTCTTTGCTCCTCGAACACCCCAACAAAATGGGGTAGTTGAAAGAAAGAACAGGGTTCTTCAAGAAATGGCATGGTTAATGCTGAATGAGTATAACCTACTAAAATCTTTTTGGGGAGAGGCTATCAACACGACCTGCTATGTCATCAATAGAGTATTCCTAAGACTGTTTATCAAGAAGGCACTTTATGAACTATGGAATGGGAAAGTTTTGAATTTTTCCTACTTTTGAGTCTTCTAATGCAAGTGCCACGTTCTCAATGATAGAGATCCTCGAGGTAAGTTTGACTCAAAATCTGATGATGGCATCTTTGTTGGATATTCAACTCATAGCAAAGCATACTGAGTTTACAATAAGAGGAAAAAGGTTGTACAAGAAACAATTCACATTGTATTTACCCTCAGACTACCAAGGATACCTTGAGCATTGAATCATCAAGAATTGATCAAATTATTGAAGTAGTTCATCAAGAAAAATAGATTGAATAGGAGCCTTAAGCATATAAAATCATTCAAATACCACACTTGGAAGTTCCAATGATGAAGTCATTTAAGCTGTGAGCAAATTCAAACACGCATCTAGCCATCTTATTGCCAATATAATTGGAGATGCACAAAAGGGAATTACCACAAAATCTAAGGTAAGTAAAAAAAACTACAAATCCTACTAATGTTGTATTTTTATCCCTTTCAAAACCCAGAAACATTAAAGAAGCCTTAAGGCATAAATCATGGGTCTGTACCACAAAGGAGGAATTGTTGCAGTTTGATAAAAATAATATCTGAAACTTAGTAGAAAGACCACTTGACCATCCTGTGATTGGAACCAAGTGGGTCTTCCGGAACAGGCTTAATGAAAAGGGTAATATTATAAAAAAATAAAGCTAAACTTGTAGCTAAAGGATACTCTCAACAAGAGGGTATTGATTATGATGAAATGTATGCACCCGTTTGTGAAACCCCAATTTTTAATTTATGAAATCATAAATTATGGGGTTATATTGAGACTTAAGGGATTTAATCATAAATAAGAAAAGGGCTTGATTGCCAAAATTATAAAATTTAGGGGGTCAATGTGAGCAATTTAAAGTTGAAGAACTTCAAAATAATTAAAATGGACCTAATTGCCCTGAAAAAGAAATGTTGGGGCCAAAATGAAAAATTGAAACTTCCAAGGACAAAAATAAAAGATATGGGGTCTAATTGAAAGACGGTTATTACTTTTGGGGCTAATTGAAAGCGGCCAAAAATTGTTGGGGTCAAATTGAATAAACCAGAAAATATTATTACATATACAAATTAAGGATAGGATTTCTTCAAATTTTCAAAAGCCAACCCAATCTTTCCCCAACGTCGGTTCTCCTTCATTTCTACTTGAAACCAAAAACTAAAGGCACTGTTAGCTTCCTCTTAGCTCAGGAAACATAACGGTACCAAGAGCAACCTAAAATAATCAGTGAATTGCCAAAAATTTCAAATGCGATGGAGCTCCAAGGTGGTGGTGATGGGTTGTTGATTTTCGATGATAAAAATGGTGACAGGGTAGGTGGGTTTTGATGGGCTTGTTGACAGAAACATTTTGGTACCATTTATTTGGATTTTCAACAATCAATGATAGAGTAATTGAGACAAGAAAGAGACGGCGACGGCGCTAAGGTTGCAGCGGTGGTTTTCGCCCAATTCGCTAGTAAGGAGGCGGGAGATGGAGAAATTGATTTAGGGGTATTGACGAGCTCCACGAGATGCACCGATTGGTCCAATCTATTTACACCTAAGTGGCAGTGATCGGCGATAGATAGCAGTGAGTAGTGGTGAAGTGGAGGTAGATGGGCAGAACGTGTGAAATTTAATTTTGAACTTTGTGGGGTTATTTTCGAGCTACGATTGGGACTTCTAATCATCATATTTGGGTAAAGTTTGAATTTTATCGATTAATTTGGCTTTTGTTTGGTTATGTTGAACTTAAATAAATTTAGGTCAAATGAAAATTTTATTTGGAAAGATATGAATCGAATTGCCAAATCTTAGAATATGAACCCAACTCTTAGCTGGATCGGTACATTTTAGCTATACACTTTAGATCTGATTAATTCGGTTAAAAGATTGAGAAATCATAAGCATTATACAGAAATTTAAATCTAAAAATTGATTTGACAACAATTAAGGAATTAATCTAGCAGGGTAAGGAATCCTAAAACCTCCCGGGTTATTATATGACACTAATGAGAAATAGTTCCCTGTTAGTATGTTTTAATTGAATTTAGGATGGCTTTATATTTGTATTCTTGGGCCTAGTAACATTATATGTTATAAGCTAAATAGGATTATATTCAAATTTGAGTTTTAAGTTATATGAATGTTAAGATGAAAATAAATTATCAAATTATTATTCAAACCTTCCGCAAGATTTTAGCAACCAGTTTATCGACATGTCGAGTTAAGGAATATGATAGGTAATTGTCTTGTATTTTAGTGTGACATGGAATTTGAGAATTATGACTGAGCAGTTAGAGTAATTGAGGAATTTGACAAGAATATTTAAATGTATTAAGACTTATGATTTAGAAATCGCTATCAATGTTGGGTTAAGGTTATCTACTTCAAACTTTACATCAAGTGGGAAGCAAGGTCATGGACTGCTTAAACATCTAAGAATTATCAGTACTATGTTAGAATACATTAAAGCTGATAAAGATGCTTGTTATATTTATAGTTAAGGATCAGATGATTGATAGAATGATAACTCAAGTTATCTAATGACAGTTCTCAGGCTGACTAAGAAGCCATGACTTGAGTGACCATGAGTACGAATTTCACTACATTTATCATATAAGTTTATACTCAATAGTATAAGCTTCTTTGCTAGGGAAAGAATATAGATACTTGTTACAATATCATGTTCATTTGCTTTCTTTCAATGTCTATGTTAAAAATAGTACTCCACATCGTCCTTCCATATTTAGCGCTTCTGTCATCTTTGATTGACATTATTTTATCTTAAATTAGCAATTATGTTGAGGAAACTGAAAATAATTTCAAACTATATATGTTTTATCGCCGTGTCTCCTTGGAAACTAGCCTGGTGTTGAGTTAGTTTTTATATTAACGTGGCAACTTGATTTGTGCTATGAAATGCTATTGATCATTGATACAGAACTAATTACTGATACCCTTGGTGGTGGGTACTAAGATCGATACCGAAAGATGATCGGGTGGTATGGACCAATAGTGGCTGGTCTCCGATCGATACCCTAGTACGGTTATCCTATTTCCTAGCTGGTTGGAGATAACTGTCTACGAGTAGGATAAGACATGTAGCTAGCCACGCCATCGGTATATGTATATCTGAGCCGATCACTCAGGCTGAAGGAATAAGAGTTTCTGTGTTTTTGAAAGTGGAGTGATAAGGTATAAGAACGATCAACAGCATATTTTGTAAAGGTATTACGAATTTTATTTTTAGTGTTTTTTAATCTTGTCTTTTGTTCCTTGCCTGTATGCTCTATTCAATTTCCCAGCTTAATGTTATGTTTTGAAACCCCAACGAGAGATAGTGAATTTTGTGAAGTCTCATCACTGGTATGGGATGGTGATGGGATTGATCATCCTTAAATTTTGAATAAAACCTTCTCTCACAATTTCTGAAAATATTTATACTTCTACTTACCTCTAATATTTATGAAATTGTCACCATGTTGTTATGGCTAAGTTATCTCACTGAGTTATTTGGACTTACGTTGTTTTGTTGTTTCTTTCATTCTTTACCCTAGATAAAGTAACGCAATGAAGATAGACTAACCTAGGCAACACATGAGGTAATGAGGATGATAGAAGTGCTAAGTGACATTCAGGATATTTCGATTTAGAACTTGACACCCGATAAATATTGTAATAGAAGTTAATTCCTTTGAAGATTTTGAGGAGTGTATTTTCTATTTTGGTATAAGTAGTGGTATAAGGTAGGTAACACCTCGACTAAAAACAAGCACCTCTTGGTCGGGGTGTTACACCATTGCACAACTTGAGTTAATTTAAATGCTTTTAGCATATGTATCTCACAAAAAGTTTACTTTATTTCAAATGGATATTAAAAGTGCATTTTTGAATGGATTCATAAAAGAAGAGGTTTTTGTTAAACAACTACCTGGTTTTAAGAATGTAAATTTTCCAAATCATGTTTTCAAACTGTCTAAAGCCCTTTATGGCTTAAAATAAGCCCCAAGATCCTGGTATGAAAGACTAAGCACTTTTCTCATTACAAATGGTTTTGGTATGGGTTCTGTTGATAACATTTTATTCACCAAGCATCATGAAAAGGATTTTCTATTAGTACAAATTTATGTAGATGACATCGTTTTTGGAGAAACAAATTCTAATCTTTACAACAATTTCATCGATTGTATGAAAAATGAATTTGAAATGAGTCTAATGGGTAATTGAGTTTCTTTCTTGGTTTGCAAATCAAACAAACTTTCGAAGGGATTTTCCTTTATCAAGAGAAATATGCCAATGATCTTCTTTGAAAGTTTGGTATGGAAAACAACAAAGAATCTTCGGTTCCTGTGGCACCTAATACCAAACTAGAACTTGATCTATCCAAAAATGGCATTAAGGAATCTATGTATCGAGGGCTAACTGGAAGTCTCTTATATCTCATTACAAGTCGGCTAGACATGCTATTTGCCACTAGCTTATGTGCGAGATTTCAAGCTAATCCTAAAGAGTCGCACCTCAACGGTGTAAAGCAAATTCTTCATTACCAAAAAGGAACTACCAACTTAGGGCTTTGGTATCCTCAAACAAACTCTTTCTCTCTTGTTAGTTTTTCTGATGCTAATTATGCAGCATGCAAAGTGGATCAAAAAAGCACAATTGGAACTTGTCAATTCCTAGGTGACTGTTTGGTCAGTTGGTGCTCTTAGAAACAAAGTGTTGCAGCTCTCTCAACCACATAAGTAAATACATAGTGCTAGGTAATTGCTGCACTCAAGTAATACGGATGAAACAAACACTTCAGGATTTTAGATTGAAATTCTCATGTGTCCCTATTTATTGTGATAATACTAATGTAATTAATATTACTCAAAATCCTGTTCATCACTCTCGTACCAAATATATAGAAATTCCTCATCATTTTATTAAGGATCACGTTGTTAATGAAAATATTACATAAATTATGTTGCCTCCTCAAATTAGCTAGCTGACATTTTTACTAAACTCTTAGCTGAAGAAAGATTTTTCTTTTTAAAATCAAAGTTAGGCAATATTCCCTTTCCTGTGTAAATATGGTATGATTTTTATGGTTTATTTTCCTAACACTGCAGATTTTCAAATTTATTGTCTGTTCAAAATCACTAAATTTGCTCCTTAAATTCCTTTTTGGAAATAAAAAATCTTCACGCATTTTCTTGGAAACAAAAAATCTTTACGCATCTCTCCACAAAAGACCAAACCATCTACAACGTCCATTGCTCTTCCAAATTCTCCCACAACTTATTTGAAAATGGCTTCCACCTCCTTCTGCACACTGGTGTCTCTGCAAAGTTGCCTTACTACCTTCCCCTTCCAAGGAGGTAGAATCCACACACCTCTATCACCTTGTTATCTTCGAAAGTGATTCCGAGAGAACGTCAACACCGCATCACCATACACCATAATCTCAGTGTTCCAAACCCTCAACTTGGTCTCCGTCATCTCCGTCAACCCGTACTCCTCGATTTTCTCCATCCTCTTCCTAAAATCTTCCATCTCCCAAACCAACTTCGTAAACCCTCAATCCTACTTTTGATGAACTTACTGACACTAGCTTCAATAATTGGAATTTTCTCTCTGTTCCCTTACAAATTAAATTTCTTGTTGCCAACACCTCCGAGCTCTTCTCTTTTTCCATCTAGAATTGTCATATTAATAGGGTTCACACAATTGATTTTGCCAAAATTCCATCTTCTCCTATGCTTAATTGGATAGACCGTGTGGGATGGAAAAACTTCATGACTAGTAATAAGCCATTAATCTACTTTTGGTTCGTCTTTTCTATGCTAATCTCACCTTTGAAGATTATCCAGTCACTTACTCCCTTGTCCTCAATTTGAATGTTCTTGGTACCCTTATAACCCTTACTATTGTTAAATTGAATCGATACTTAAGGCTATTTAACTCTGGAGTTAAATTTTTTGCTTTTGGTGAGTAATGCACTGAAAACTTTTTTAATCTCTCTCATGCTAAGTCTTTATTTTAGGAAGGGAAAACCCCCAAGCTATCTAAAGGTGAGGCACTCAACAAACTTCACATTGATCATTTTTTTCTTCACCATTTAATTAATCTTACAATTCTATCCTACACATCAAATAGTGGTAAGCACTTAACTGATGTGAATAGACTCTCTGTGTTCTTGCTCTATATGGTTGTAACTAGGAATATTGTGAACATTGGTTTCTTAGTTCTTCACTACATTCATCATGCCTTCCATCATCCTTCTTGTAATCTCCCTTATGGCATGCTCTTAACTCACATTTTCAAAATGGAAAATATTTTTCTATCCTCTTCTTAGATTGAGAAACTTCATGAGTGTGAGGTTGTAGATCTCCAAAGTCTCAGAAAAATGGAAATCCAGTGTGGGCTAGTGTGGGAAGGATGGTGTTTGGTTTAAGGGCACTTCTGCTTTTGTTGGCCCCTCTGTGCCTTAGTGAAATCCCATTGCAATAAAGGAAAAGCTCATGTTTACACAGTTCCTAACTCTCTTAATGATTCACCTTCTGTTGCTTCTAGGGCGATTATATCAAAACAGGGTCAACCTCTGCTAAAAATTCCAGTCACTCAACTTCTTATATCTCTTGATACAATCTCGGCCAAAGTCACTGAAATGAACTCCCAAATCTCTAAACTCACAAGCACAAATGCATCTCTCAAAGCCAAAGTCACTGACCTTTCTGAGCTCCTTAAGGATCACTTCTGTTAGTGTTGTCATTGTATTGGAGACTTGCGCCATGACATCAAAGACCTTCATCACAGTCTCCACAAGCGTTCTCGTGCTGAATGATTTGTTCCCTTTTTTTGATGATGAAGGGGGAAAGTTTAATTATTCTGAATTATGACTTTTGATCTGAAATCATTCTGAATTATGACTTCTGATATGAAATTATGACTTGTTTCTATTTTATCCTTTCTAACGCAGAACTCTATCCGACTCTGCATTGCTACTTCTGGTTTAAGTATTATGAATCATGTTATGTCTTAAGTTTTATGTCTGGCCGATTGTATGTTTTATGTCTTAAGTATTAAAGAATCATATCATGCATGGTTGAGCTTGGTAAGGTGAGCTAAAATTACCTTTGATAGCGGGAGATGATACTTGCTTGGTCATCATCAAAAAGGGGGAGATTGTTAAATATCTTCCAAAAGTGTTTTGACATGACCAATCAACTATCTTGTACTTTATTTTCCTACATATGGCAAGTTACCATTTGAATTAGTTGCCCTATACATATCAATGATTGTGTGAAGAAAATATGGCGATTGATTGTTAGGATCAAAGAAGGAAAATTGGCTGTTAAGACAGAAAAGGAAAATGACAAATCACAGGCTTGGATATGAAAGGAAAAACTCTACCAGTGCCTATTTAAGTGAGAACTACACTAAGTATTAAGCGGGTGTCTCACAATATACTTGATTAGCCTTGAGTGGCTTGTATTCAGTTGAGTGAGAACTTTTGCTTATGTAGTAGTGCAAGTTCCAGCCGTTTGGTACTTTGTATCTTATATCTGCTTTTCTTTTAATAATATTGCAAGTTAAAAAATTCTAAGAATTATTACTTAAGTAGTGAAGTAGGCTTGCTGAGCCACTATAAATCATTGTGTCTCTTTCTCTTAGTCTCAATAGTCTTTTGACTGTTACAATATTTCAATTCACATTATTTCATTTTTATCCAATACACCTTCATAAACTTTCATCAACAACTAAAGACTCTATGTCAAGGATTTTCGTATTTATATTCTTTTTTTGTTCCTATTACAAAGGTGATGATGTACTTTTAGTGGAAAGTGAGTTTTGTTGGTTTATGAAATTTCATTAAATACAAGGGATCCACAGGTGAAGGCTCAACAACACAAGTGCATCTACTATGAAGGTAACGCCGAATTTTGTTTGCTACTTTTGTGGCATGATGTTTCCACATTTGATTAAGCAACCAAATATGTTTATAGATTTTATTGGATCGTTCTTCTTCTAGAAGTCCCTTATCTTTATGAAATAGATTTATTTTTGGTGACCTTATTAGAGTATTACTTTAGTAAAAGGTTAAATTAATATCCGTCTGGTTGATTACCACTTTACCAAATTTGATCATTGTTGAGCCATGCCTACGTAAATTTTGACCTTAATTTTATTTTTCATTTATGCTATTAGTTATTTAAATGGGTTAGAAAACTAAATTAATAATTTGATAAAGATAAATATACATAAAAAAAGCAAATAAATATAAAGATACCATATAAGAAATGCTAGATCATCTAAGTTCATTCTTGGTGTTGTGAAATTGACGCCACATGTGGTCAATTCTATTTCTCTCAATACTTTGCAAGGATCACCTCTTAGTTTCTTTAATTCAATCTCAGTTGTTGATATGTATTTGTTTTCATTTTTTAATTGTTAAATTATAATAATGCATTTATATATACAACACATTTATACTATTTAAAAAAGAATACTCCTTATACGTATAAGGCGGTGGTTTTCACACCGTTAAATCAAATTATGATATACCTAAAACTAGCATGTGCTCGGTACGCTGCACGGAAAATAATTATATGATTAAAATTATTTATTTTATAGTAATATTTATTTTACTTCATGTGATTAAAATATAAACTGTAATAATTTTTAGCCTTTAATTAAAAAAATCTATTACTAATTAAATAAAATAATATAAATATTTCTATTAAAAATATTATGTTTTGGAAATAATTTATACTTAAATAAGTTATAGAATTTCAAGAATTGCTCAATCTAAGTTTATAAATTATACAAAAATTTATAAAATGATAAAATCAAAAAAATAAATAAAAGAATTGAGATATTTTATTAAATACACTTTTTAAATTAGATATATATACATATATATGTTTATACATACATATTTTGATATGATAAATAAGCAAATAATTTCTTTTCTAATATAAAGTTTTTTTTGTATGATTTGTTAATAATGTGGAAGTTATAGTCATGATTTTCATGACATTTGAGAATTTTAAATGTTAAATATTTTTTGTTACATTAAATATATAATCTCTTTGTACTTTATCTATAAAAATAGCTTACATTAGGTTATGAATTATTTGATAACTAATTCAATAAGTATTTTGTAATGTACAATTTTTATAAGCTAAAATATCTCTTAATATTCCATATAACTCTGATAAGTAAAATTTATTTATTTTTATTTATATATGTAGTTATTTTATTATTTTTAAAATTATCAATTAACATATATTATGTACATGAATGAAATAATAAGTAAATTTATAATATTCAATTTAATATAAAATATCAATCTCTCATAAGTTTCTTTTATAATTAGAATATAAAAATTATGAATAATTAAATGGATACTTACTTTCAGTCAATTTTTTTAAATCTCACATCATTAATCCATATAAAAATATTTTTATGCATTATTATAAGTAAACATACTGAAATAAATATATGTGATATAATTATAAAATAGTGTAATTAACTATATTAAAAGATATAAAAATTGATATTATTTGCTATTTGAGTGGTCATTTATCAAACTTTTGGAAATTTTCAACTATTTCAACTATATATATATGTCCCATATAAAAGAATTTATTTCAAATAATTGAAAATGAGTTCAGCATTATTATATTATTGAAAAACTAAAATGATTTAAATTAATGATATAAAAATAAAGTTCAGAGTTTATAGTTGTTGTAGGAAGTAACTGTTTATATTTGACAAATTCTTCAATGAAATTATTTGTTATATTCTGTCTCTCTCTCTATATATATAGTTTTATCTAAAAATATTATTGTAAAAATAATTGAATTTTAAAAACTTTGATAAATTGAGGACTTATATATCAATTAATTTATAACTATTCATTTCTCAAACTTCTAACTTGTTAATAAAGAAGTGATGATTTGATATTTTACATAAATATTTGTTTATCTCTTTCATAAGCAACAAATAAGTTGTAAAATCTTTTAAGTAATTCATGATATTAAGATATAATTACTATTGTTAAATATTTTAATTTTACTTTTGAAGGTGTCTAGAAAATAATTATTTAGTTAATAAATAAAAATAATTTATTTGATCAAATGATTGAATATTATTTATTTTTTTATTAGAAATTGAATATTGAATTACTTCAAATAAAAACAATGTGATTGTATCTATACAAAAACAAAAAAAAATATTAAATATGAAACATTAATTGTTGTTTTGAAATAACTTAGTTATCAACTACTTTTTTGGGTTAAATTTTAAGCTTTTTTTGGATAAAAATGTATAATTAAATTTTTAAAAAAATTCTCACTCTTTAAATAAAAAAAAGTTAATATTTATTATAGCTCATAGTTATTAGATAATTTTATTACTTCGTATACCGTATATCCAGTGAATATAAATTACTAAATATGAAATATATCAATTGTGTAAAAGTATTTACTTAGCAATGAAATTTTAATTTTTAGCTTTTTATACATAATTTTTTACAAATTATTTATTTATTGAATAGAAATAAAATAATTTTCTTATAAAAAATATTATAGATAAATAAAGATTCAACCAATTGAAATAAACTTATCAAAGCACATGATATCATATAGCAAAAATGAAAAAAATTCTTTCTTATATGCACATAATTAGAAATGGGTAGATCAAGTGTTAACAAATTTAATGATTATTTTTTATAAAAAATATATAGAATTTCTTCATTCACTTGACAAGAAAATTGGAATAATTTCATCAACTTAATAAAATTATAATATTTTTGAATATTTCACAACATCACATCGTTTGAAGTACATTATTCAAATATGAAGGATATATAATTTTTTTTTTATCTAGATAAATGAAGAAAGCTGCAACTAAAATAATAGTAAAATAAAATTTCAATATCAAATATAAATTCTTATATGAACATACAAAAATATTTGAAAATAGTATTGAAAATAAATTAAAAAAATATAATTAATTGAAATAAAAAGAACTGCATGCTAATACATTAAGTAATATAAAAATTACAATCCTAAGTTGGTCATAAGAACTTTAATTTTAAATAAATATTGAGGAAATAATACAACAATAACATTGAAATATTTAAATATATTAAAAAGGTATCTAATTAATTTAGAATAAAAACAAAACAAAAATAATATAAAGATATGTTTCAAAAAATAGTAAAACTTTTCTACAAAATAAAATTTAAATTGATTAAAAAGAAAAAAAATAAACATCATTATATTATGCTAATTGAGGAAAGAAGTCCTAAAATTATAAACATAGAATTGTACTACGAATAAGTAGAAATAAAATGTAAAAAGAATAATTGTAAAATAACAAAAAAATTATATATAAAACAAATAAAATATTTATCTATTAATTTTGTGATAAATTAAATTTATAGGACAGAATTTGTTATAAGAGTACTTCATATGATACTTATAAAATAATTTTTAAATTATAAACTTATTTAGTGAGGTAAAAAAAATGATTGTAGATAGTTTTTGAATTATCTTATGAGATAGGAATTTATATTGCAATTTTGGAAAAATATAACATGATATTTTAAATATAATAGGTAAATTGATTGTATTAAATTGAAATATAAAAGTAAATAAAGAATCAATGAAAATTTTCAATTGAATTAAAAAACTCAAAATAAAAAAATTTGACATTTGACCAAAATTGCACAATTATAAATCCCACAACATTGTGATGTGTATAACATTATAGATAACTCTAAAATCAACCCCTGCCCTACTCTTTTTCCATCTCCCTTCTAGTGTTTTCAGCCATAGCTGGAATTTGATTTCAAACAATCGACCTGCCCCATGTTTGGCTTCTCTTATTTGAAATGTTTGGGAGGCTCTGTAGTTTGTAATGGGTGCCTTTATGAATTTGTTATAATTTTTTCATTATTAGAAGAAATCTCCTTCCCCTATCCCTACTAAAACTACACTGCATGCAAAATGCAAATGCAAATGCAAATGCAAATAGGTCCCGCAACAAAAAAGGTCATTTATTTGCCAGGTTCTCAATTAAAATTGCTTAATGCGAAGTGCTGTCATGCCCACTTCAGTCAGATACAGACTCAAGGAATCTGTTCTGTTATCCCTCATATATTCTCTGGTTGGTTTTTCGCATACGCCAGTATTTCTATTAATATCTTTCAATATTTCTATTGTAATCCTCTTTCTTTGGTACATTGTTCTCTAATTTATATTTTAAATAATTTTTCTTTAGCTGGATAATATGATTTCTTTATGACTGAAAAATTACTTGATTCTACAAATTTTGTTATAAATTGATTTTTTGGATTTAGTAATGTCTTTGCCATAGAATTTTATTTAACCTTTTTTAATTTTATTGTGATGGCTAAAAAAATTATTATATTTAATGAAAAATTTTCACATGAAAATGTAGTACATTTAAAAATATTTATGTGTGAAAGAGAGATGTCATTAAAGGTTCAATAAAATATTCGACACAATATTTTGTTATGATCTTTAATTAAATAGTATTAGAGAGTATTTGCTAAAAGTTTCAAACGTCAAAAGAGTGTAGGCATTAATTTTGTCAAATTGGAGAGTGACACGAAGAAAATAATATGTTAATTATTAATTCAAAATTTTTTATTTATCTTAAAATTTATTAAATTTAATTTCAAAAGATAAATAGTTAATTTTAATTAATACTCTTGCATTTATTTTACGCTCAAATCAAATATTGACAAATATCAAAGATGAAGTATCTACATCTATAGACCAATTAAATCAAAGATATTTGATATTATTTTATCAAAGAAGTTCAAGTCGATCTGGAATACTTCCGTCAAACATCTATATAAAGGACGTGACCAAAACTCATTCTATTCATCAACAACACATAACACAAATCCTAACAAGTGAGAGAAAACTTGAAGGAGTCTAGCAATTCTCTCTAGCGAATTTAAGGAGATTTACTACGTTCCAAGCATTCTTTGCTTAACTCATTATATTTTGGCATTTGATTTGAGATTAAGGTGCGAAGCCTTTGAATTGACTTATTTTCTTCAAAGCCAATTCATGGAGATCCACGTTGTTTAAGGCATTCATCGTGGAACTCATCAAATTTTAGGATCATATTTGGAAGGAAATAATCAAAGGATTAGATTAGAGATTGAATCTACAATTGATAAGTTCGAATTTTATTTTATTTATATAGATTTTTCTTGTCTTGTTAATTTTTTTTATTTATAGACAAAGAAATTCGTGCTTACAAATGTTTAGCACACTCAATGTGACTATCTCTATCTCTCATCTTTTCCCTTCATTAAAATTGAAGTATCAAATGGCCGCCAACAAGATTGGAACATTGAAAATTACTACATCAAATTCCTCAAGTACTGGAGCAAAAAGTGTAGGCATTATCATAAGAAGTATATTCAAAAAGTTGCAATCATCTTCGGAGGTGGCTTCTTCGCTTGCTGTGGAAAAGGTATGGCCATACTTTACTAATATAAATGAAGATGATGGAGACTCAAAGGAAGAATCTGCATCATCCATTCCCCACATAACATCAAATTCCTCAAGCATGGTGACAGTGATGGTGACAAGTGCTACAATCTTGGATGAACAAATTGCAAATTTTATGAGGGACATTGAAGGACTCACGAAGCATGTCCCAGAGTGAGACTTTCAAATCTCCAAATTGATGAGCAAAGTAGACAATCTTGATGCTAGCTACATGGTGGAGAAACAAATTTAGGCTTAGGATGAATACGAAACATCCACAAGGAGGCAATCAGCTAAAAATGAAGAAATTGCAACACAAGAATTACAAGTTTCCATTGGATTAATTTCTATCGACCCATTAAAGGAGTTTATCATGAGGACTATCAAAGACAAGCTTGATAGAAGTTTTAAATTGTCTATGACTTACTCCAAGCCATATACTTAAAGGATTGACAACTTGAAAATGCCAATCGATTACCAGCCCCCAAGGTTTCAACAATTTGATGGGAATGGCAACCCAAAGCAGCATGTGGCTTATTTTATTGAGACTTGTAATAATGTTGGGACAAATAGAGATCATTTGGTAGAATAATTTGTTTGATCATTAGAAGGTAGTGCTTTTGATTAGTATATTGACTTAGAGATAAACTCTATAGATCATTGGGGACAACTAGAACAAGAGTTCTTCAATCATTTCCACAGCACTCAAAGGACAATCAGCATGATTAAACTCATCAACTATCGCTAATGGAAGGAAGAAACTATCATTGACTACATCAATCACTAGAGAAATTTGAGTCTTAATTGCAAAGATCAATTATTGGAGACTTCAGCCATTTAGATGTGTCTCCAAGAAATGCATTAAAGCCTTTGTTACATACTTCAAGGAATTAATCCAAAAGTTTTTGAAGATTTGGCAACTTATGCACATAATATTGAAATGAGCATGAGTTTTGATGAATAAAAAGGTTCAAGTGATACTGATAATGATGAAGATGTTGGGAAGAATTAATTTTCATCTTCAAATTTTATATGCTCCTTAATAGGAGCCTAAACTATCAATAATGCTCTTAGATAAGAGTATAAACTATATACAATTCTCAAGTCTTCATGTCTTCTAATTCAAGACACAAGTCTCCAAGTCTTTATATCCAAGCTCAAGTCTCCAAGTTTTTAAAGTCCCTAAGTCTCCAAGTCTAAAACTCAAAATTTCAAGTCTCTAAATCAAAGAATCAAGTCTCCAAGTCTTCAAGTCCAAAGTTCAAATTTCCCAATCCTATGTGCTCCTTGATAAGAGCTTAAACTGTCAATAAAGCCCTAGATACAAGTATGAACTATTTAAATATTCAAAGTTTCCCCATGTACTCCTTTATAATAATATAAAGTGTTTATTAAGTCAAGCTCAACTAAACTCCTTGACATGAGTATAAATTGTCAATCAAATTCAAATGGACTCTTTGATACAAGTATAAAATGTCTACTCAAGTTAAATATGCCCCTTGATGCAAGAGCTTAAACTAAATGTTACTCCTAGCCCACATGAGTATGAACTTTGTATGACACCCCCCTCAAGAGAATGTTTACTTTGAACTATGTTATAACTTAATCTATTTATTAGGTACATAGGCAAATGGGAGGACTTTATCATAAATATCTCCAAGTATTAGCAATCTACAAAGTCCATGAAGATTTTACAAAGAGATATAGTTCTGGACGGCAGTGTGCAGCATGTTTTGTAGAAGGGCTCTATAGATTAAGGAATGCTTGGAGGATTTCTTGTTGCATATATTTGAAAAAATGGGGAGAGAAAAAATCTCAAATACTTCAAATCTTGTCTCTTTCGTAGATGATTGACTTATCTTTTGCCAAGCCTTAAAGTGGGGGCATTTGAAGATGTATTAACTTTACTCAATTGGACAGTGATGGGTATAAAATAATGTGTTAGTTATTAATTCAAAATTTTTTATTTATCTTGGAATTTATTAAATTTAATTTCAAACAATAAATATTTAATTTTAATTATTACTCTAGTATTTATTTTATGCTCAAATCAAATTTTGACAAGTGGCAAAGATAAAATGTCTATGTCTATAGACCAATCAAATCAAAGATATTTGATGTTATCTCTTGATATTAGATATAATTTTATTGAAAAGATAACCATTAAAGAATTTCAAGTTAATTTGAAATTCTTCCATCAAGCATCTATATAATGGGGGTGAGCAAAGCTCATTCTACACATCAACAATACACAACACAAATTCTAACGAATAAGAGAAAACTTGAAGGAATCCAACAATTCTCTCTAACAAATTTAAAGAAATCCATGACATTCCAAACGTTCTTCACGGAGCTCATCATATTTTGGTGTTTGATTTAATATTAAGATGTGAGGCCCTTGAATTGGCATCATTTCCAATATTCAGGAAGATCTACGGTATTTAAGGCACTCATGCGGAGCTCATTAAATTTCAGGATCATACTTGGAAGGGGAGAATCAGAAACTTAGATTAGAGATTGAATCCATACTTAATGAGTTTGAATTTTATTTTATTTGTATAAATTTTTTTTTTCTTGTAATTTTGTTTATTGCAGACAAAAAAATTTGCGCTTACAAAAAGACACAAGTTAAGGCTTCATGTACAAATCAACTAAAAAATTTAAAGAAAACACACTCCAAGTACAAATATTAGGGTGTGCTTGCCTGTGGAATATTTTTACAAATCTTGTTTTTTTAAGTTAAAAAAATTAAGAAGTGATGCTTGGATGTGAAAATTTTTCTCACTTTCTAAAAAATACTCTTCTTCTCACCCATCTTTGAGAAAAAATCCTCTTATCCTCTTAGAAAAATTCTTTAGATTCTCTTAAAAAATAGATTCTTCTTCTCAAGTAAATTTTTGAAATTTCTCTCCTGATTTTTCATCCACTTTTATACATAAGGTTTAATTCTATATAATTATATTTACCCTTAACATTTTGATATTTATTTAAAATTATTTTCATAATATATACTTATATTTACACATAATGTAACATCCGATTTTTGGATTATAAAATTAAGTTGATCAAATTAAATTAATGAAAGTTTAGGTAGAAATGTAGGAATTGAAGGATTTAATTGTAAATAAAATAAACCAGTTTGGACCTAGTTGACTGGAGCTAAGAATATTAGGGGGTCAATGTGTAAGAAATAGAAGTTGAAGGACTTAATTGAAGTTTAGGGACTAAAGTGGAGGTGGTTAAAAATCTGAAAGGGTCTAAGTGAAGCGATAGAAAAGCTTTGGGATCAATTTGAAACGGTTAAAAAATATGTTTATATATAGGATTGAGGATAGAATTTCTTCAAATTCTTAAAAATTGCCCAAACCTTACTCAGTAGTGAATCGCCAGAGAACGGCCATGAAGCCCAAAACTAAATTAATAGAAAGATTCCCCTTATCTCCGCGAACAACCACACATAGAAACACTAGCAAAATTGTTGGGAAGTTGAAGCTCAACGGTGGGCGGCGATGGGTGGTGGCAATCCTGTTGCTTCTAGCAATGGAAAGTGGTTGGATTGTGGTAACGGGCTCATGGGCAAGGAGGTGGTAGTGTCAATTTGGGACTTTGGTCAGCGACAATGGCAGAATTCAGAGTGGTGGTGGACAGCAGCGAGGTTAGGGTTATATGGAGGTTTTTGGTTAAATCGGGCGGTGAAACGGTGGTGTTTTGCAAAATTGTTGGGGCTTTTTGCTCAAGGCAACGAGGCACACTTGGTGGTGGTAGTGGCCTCCACCTCCAATGGCGGCGCATGCGGTGGCTTTGGGACAGTCAGTTCATTTTGAATTTTGGGCTCATCTAAGCTATTCCCAGCTTGAGGTTAGATCTCGATTCGATCCAAATTGGGTAATTTTCAATAATCAAATTTTGATTCCATTGATTTGTTAAATGTAATCGAATTTTTGAATCAAAGTGTAATCAATACATGTATTAAGACTGTTAAACTATGATTTAGCCTAATTTATGAATTAATTTCACAATTGTTATAGTGTTGAACCTAATCGACTTGGATGGATACTGTTGGGACCTTAGGTAAGATTTTAACCACTTGTTTACCGACTTGCCAAGTTAAGGATAGTGATATGTGACTATTTTTAAATATTTGAGTATGACATGGAATACGAGAAAGCATGATTAAACAAACAAGTTAACTGAGGAATTTGGTAAGGACATTTAGGTACGTTAAGAATTATGATTCAAAAACCAAAATAATATTAGTTTAGGTTATTTATTTGGAACTTTGAATTGATTTGGAATTATGGACATAAACTCTCCAAACAACTAAGGATTATCACAATATTCAATTGTGTCAAGTGTCTGGACATGAAGTCCAATCACCATAATTATATCAAAATAACCCTAAATTTGATAAAGACATTAACTATATTTACAATTAAGAATTCGAGGGTTGACAAAATGATAACCCGAGTTATCTTATATCATTTCTCAAACTGACTAGGAAGTCAAAATCTGAGCGATCATATGACTAAGAATTACTCTGTAGTTTCCAAGTGAGCTTATATTAACTTTCATTGTTGGGAAAAAAAAAATATATATATATATATATATATAATTGTTATTATGTCCTTATTGTTCGATCCTGATTTTGTTGACATTCAACTGTTCTTATTTGTCTGTTCTATAATATTCATCAATTCTTTTGTTAAAATTGATAATATGTTGGAACCGTTCTGCTGCTGTTGATTCTTGAGTCATTATTGATCAAATCTGGTGTGTCTTACCTTATACATGTACGATGATAAATATATCACCGTCATTCGATTCTATCTTGGTTGTAAATATTCGTTTGCCTATGACATATTGATCATTGATTCCTGCGATACTCTTGATGGTTTATTTTGTCTCTTCTTCAGTAATTTTTGAACCATACCTACTTGAAATTCTTACATGTTTGAAATTGTTGAGTTTCGGATGTTTACACGAGTTCTGATAAAATAAACTTTTCATAAAAAAAAAATAGCACTCCACATCGTCCCTTTTCTCTAAGCACTCTTGTTGATGTTGATTTATAGAACTTCACCTAAAATTAGTGATTGTGTTGAGAAATCTAAAAATGGTTTTGAAATATCACCATGTCATTCTGGAAACCAGCCTGGTGATGAATCTATTTGTGTGTTAAATAATATGGCAACTTGATATGTTATTTGAAATATTATTGGACATGCTAAATGACGAGTATGAATATGTTTGATCCCTTAGGGGTAGGCTCTCGGATCAGTTACGGGAGATAGCTGGACAGAACGAATTGCGGTGATAGATCTTTTGGCTAATACTCATACGCAATATACACAACCCAATCTCATAGCTAGCTGAAGATAGTTGTCTATGAATAGATGAGGCATGCGGCTAGCCATGCCTAATGTTTGTATGTTTGTTCGAGCTAATATCACCCAAAATCTGGAGAGACAAGGATTTTCAGGTTTGCGAAAGTGGAGTGAGAAGGTAGGAGAACCACCACCAACTTATTTATGAAAATGTTTACTAAATGATAAAAGTTTAATATTCTTTCACTATCAGCAATTCTCTATGCTTGAAAAGTATCTTGCATCTTTGCGAATGCCTTGAGAATTCCATTTGTTACTTCATTATTCGCTTATGAAGTCTTATCACTGGTATGAGACAGTGGTGAGATGTATCATCTTAAATTTTGACTAAAACCTACTTTCACAACTTTTGAAAATATTTATGCTTCTACTTGTTTCTTATGTAAAATTTGTGAAATCAACACTCAGTTGTTATTGCTAAATTATCTCACTAAGTCATTTAAATTTACGTTATTTTATTGTTTCTTCCGTTCTTTGCTTCAAATAAGGTTGAATGATGAAGATAAACTAACCTAAGCAACACTTGAGGTAATAAAAGTAATAAAAGTGCTAAGTGTGATTCATGATATTTCAGTTCATAGTTGAACCTCTGATAAATATTGTTGTAAAAAATTAATTACTTTAGATTTCAATAAATGTATTTTCTGTTATTTAGAGGATTTGTTGAATAAAATTTGAGTAACGTCTCGAACAGGAGTAGACGCCTCCCTATCGGGGAGTTTTTAATGCACGTTTTTAATATTTCATACATTTATTCACACGTTTTTAATATTTCATAATATTATTTTCATAATATATAATTACATTTGCCACATAATATTTATAATTTTTTACGTGTATATTTTAATATTTACGCAAAATTATTTTCCTAATACATAATTATATTTGCACATAATATTTTATTATTTAAACAAAATTATTCTCATAATACATAATTATATTTACACATAAAATTTTAATATATTTAAATAAAATTATTTTCATAAAATATAATTATACTTGCACATTATGTTGTATTATTTAAATGAAATTATTTCATAACATGTATTTATATTTACGCATTATATATTTTATTATTTAAATAAAATTATTTTTATATGTTTTATTATTTAAATAAAATTATTTTTGTAATATAATTGTTTACATGTATATTTTAATACTTAAATAAATTTATTTTTTGCATATATAAGTATATACACATTTGTTTCAATATATACTTAAATATTTTTAAAATTTTAATTAATTAAATCATTACACAAATTCATTTTATATCTTAGTATACATATTATAAGATATTTTGAAGGATAATTTATTTATTAATTCTATTTTATTTTAATAAAAATTTATATATAAATATTATATAACAAAATATTACATGCACGATATTTTTATCTCATACCTCACAATTAATAACCATTTCATAATTTTATTTTTTTTAAAAAAAAGCAATCATCATCTCATGACTTTTAGATGGACTTTTACCTATTATAACAACAATAATCATTATATTTTTATCTCACAAATAATCACAAATTCGTATAAAAATTTTCTACTCATAAACACAAAATTTCATTATTCTCCCTAAAAAAATAAAAAATAAAAAATAAAAAATGAACTCACAATGCAATCAAAACACATAAATTTCATTATTCTCCCTCAAAAATAAAAAATAAAATCACAAAACAATCACAACCTTGATTTTCAGGTACGTGAGTTTAACTGAGAATGATATATATTAAATATTTGAAATGTTGAACTCATTCATTTAAAAATATAAGATATAAATCCACAAATACAATTAATTTAAGGTTTAAACTTTTCTCACTCGCTTTTCATTTCACACTATATTTCAATTCAATGTACACACATATGTCACCTCCCCACTAAAATACACTTAAGCTGCAAATATCTATATCACAAGCAATCTAATTATTTAGAACATCAAACCAAACGGGCAAACAACACTGAAATTTTGCATAGAAATATCCTAACCAGAGATGTCAATCGCCTTAACCTCGGGCCTCTTCACTTCCTCCTTGGGCACCGTCACTGTCAGCACACCATTCTCCGTCGCCGCCCTCACCTGATCCAACTTCGCATTCTCCGGCAGCCTGAATCGGCGGAGGAACTCGCCGCTGCTCCTCTCCACCCGGTGCCACTTGTCGTTCTTCTCCTCCTGCTCTCTGCTTCTCTCCCCACTTATTTGCAGAATTGTTCCCTCCTCAACCTCCACCTTTACTTCCTCTTTTTTCAACCCCGGAACATCCACCTTGAACACATGGGCCTCCGGCGTCTCTTTCCAGTCTATCCGAGCATTAGCCACAGCGGTGGTCTCTCGGGCGGAGGACGGCAGATTGGCGACGTCGGTGGAGAAAGGAAAGCCCTCAAATGGATCCCAAATATCCAAGGAAAATGGATCGAAGACGTTGCTCCGGCGGTTGCCAAAGAAGCTTGGAATCAGCGACATTCTGCTACCTGGAAACTCTTCAGTTAGTTGCACATTTTGGTAATAGTCTTTTTCTGTGATTGATGCTTGCTGAGATTAGACTTCCTACGCCATTTGAGTGGAGGTCTAACCAAAGATATATATAGTACTGAAAGGATGAATCTGCCATTTTCGCATAACTTCGGAGACTTGGAGTTTCCAGATAGCACTGGTTCTTTCTGAGACATATGGACTCTTTTCCCTTCTTGAGCATGGGCTAATTGTTGGGCTTTAGCCCACAATAAACTGTACTTTACTTAGACCAAATCAGCACGGTGAACGGGTCAAATTTAAATTAAATTAATTATATTTAAATTTAAATTTAATTATTAAAATTCATATACAATTCAACTCAATATTTTATTAGATCTTTGTTAATTAATAATCATGTTCGAATTCAATGAATATTTGAAATTCGATAAAAAATTCGATTCGATTTATTTTTTTCCTTTTAAGTTGTGTAAAAATATTATATTTACTAAATAAAGTTATGTTATATTTAAATTTTTAATTACTTTTTATTATATATTAGCCCAAAATTAACTATTTGAATACTAAATTCTTATTTTATATTATATTAATATATATGTCAATTATTATACATTTTATTTTTGATATTTTTTTAATATCCCTCTTATTTTGTGGTTAAGACTCAATATTCATTGTATAATATAAATAAAAATATACACATTAAGTTAATATAATATATATTTTATTTGAAAATTTTTATTAATATTATATATAAGAGCATTAATTTAATAAAAAATTGCTAAAGTTTCGATTCAAATATTTAACGAATTGAATTGCTTAATTTCATATTTGATTCACTTATTTTGAATTATGTATATTTATAATAAAATATGATCAATCAAATATTTTAATATATTAAAAATTTTAATATTCGAATTGAATCCACATCATATTCAAATTTAAATTCAATTAATTGATAGCTCTAAACCAAACTAAGTGCAGGCTTTAACAAGAGGACAAACTGCATTTTTATCCTAATATATAGGAATTTTATAGATTGTGGAACTTTTATTTTTCTTTTTAAAATGTAAATTCTAGTTGTATATATGATTATTTATTTTGTGAATTTAGTCATTCCATAAAAAGTAGATGGAAAAGCAACAAGCCCAACACAACGAAAGATAGAGGCAAAAAAAACAATATAAAGACAGTGTATAGGAGTGTCAACGGTGTGGGGATTGCCCCTTGCCCCTGCCCTTGCGAGGTTAAATTCTTGCCTTCACGAGGGTTATCCACCCTCGCGTCCCTGTGGAGAATCGTATACTCATGACTATGATGCATGTTCCCACCTTGTTTAGCAATCAAGGGTCAATTTTGATCCTGTCTCTGTTTGTGCGGGGAGAAATTTTTCTCCATATCTGCCCAATTGCAGGGAATTTCCCACGATTATCTATGGGGACAAGTAATTTTGACGTTGTTAAGAGCATATGAGAGTAGAGGGTGTGCTTACCATAAAAATTGAGAAAAATAAGGTATTTGTACTAATGTGTCATTCCAAATAGGGAAGTTGATGTGGCATGATTTGTGTACTTCTCGCAAAGTTTGGTTGGTGGTCAAGATTGATCCGAGTTGGGGGTCATATTGAGTGACTCAAATCTAATCCATCTAGTATTCCATGGATCCTTGTTATTTAATGAGGGCATTATAGATATTTGTTAGGTAATATTGGTATTTATTGGACCAGTTTATATGATGTGGGTCTAATCCATATTGTAGAATTGTTTACTTACATTTGGGCTATTTAACTTAAGTATAGGATAAAATAATATTTTTTTAGCTAGCCCAACATCAATTGCCTCACTTATTCAAGTTTGAAGTAAAGATGAGCTTTGAAATTGGAGAAGTAGTCAATGTTAACTTGACCCCTCAAACTCATGGCTTCCAAAGGTACAACGTAATAGATCTTCGGGTAAGAAGTCAAAGAAACCTCCTTGTACTGCTAATTCTCACAACCCAACTCATGTTGAGAACTAACTCCATTGACACTACTTTACTTAGTCACAAGAGCTGTCTACTTTGGATGTGCCGTTATTTGCGGGAGCCCGTGACTTCATTGGTTGTGGGGTCTTTAATGAATCACTTATCGACAAAGTTGAGATGTAGAATTTGATAA
This sequence comes from Jacaranda copaia, assembly GCA_014898725.1. NCBI lineage: Eukaryota > Viridiplantae > Streptophyta > Magnoliopsida > Lamiales > Bignoniaceae > Jacaranda > Jacaranda copaia. The sequence goes on from JACGDI010005557.1 coordinate 1,051,429, forward strand.
TTTCCATAATTGCTATAATCAAATCATGTATTTGGATAGAGTGGCTCCCAGCTTTGATTTAAAGCTGTAGATATGTTAATTTTTAGCCAATTGAAAAGTGACATATGTAAAATAATTTGCTAGATGTTAATTTAAAATTTCTATTTATTTCTTGGAATTTACTAAATTTAATTTCAAAAGATAAATAGTTGGTTATAATTAACTATTTACTATTTATTTTATACTCAAATCAAATCTTGACAAATGTCAAAGATGGAGTGTCTATTCCTATGGACCAATCAAATCAAAGATATTTGATATTATCTCTTGATATTGATATTATCTTTTGATGTTTGATATTATCAAATCAAAGATATATGATATTATCTCTTGATATTTGATATTTTCTTATTGAAGATATAATTGTTAAAGGAATTCAAGTTAATTTAGAAATCTCCCATCTAGTGCCTATATAAAGGAGGTAACCAAAGCTAATTCTACACATAACACAAATTTCAGCAAGTGAGAGGAACTTTGAAGGAGTCCAACAATTCTTTCAATCAAATTTAGGGAGATTCATGGCATTCAAGGCGTTCTTCGCAAAGCTCATCATATTTTGGCGTTTGACTCGAGATTAAGGTGCGAAGCCTTCGAATTGGCGTTATTTTTTCAAATCAAATTTAAAGAGATCCATAGCGTTCTTTGTGGAGTTCATTAAATTCAAGATCATATTTAGTAGGAAAAAATCATAGGATTAGATTAAATATAGAATCCACAATTAATTGATTGATTGATTGTAATTTTATTTGTACAATTTTTCTTATTTTGTGATTTTGATTTTTACAGACAAGAAAATTTGTTGTTACAAAAGCATCTTAATTTGACTAAGACAGGTAACTATGAAGATCTAGTTGATTATGAAAGGGTTGATTATAACCTTTTGCTTTTGATTTAAATTTGCTAAACTTGCCTAAAAGTGAGGTCATAGCGACCTTGGATCTAGATTATAAATGTTCATACGGTATTTTTTTTCTCTTCGTTTTGGTGAAAGTGAGGTCACGATGACCTTGGATCTCGCTTAGAAATGCTCATATAGGCTCTCTTTTTTCCTCTTCTTTTTGATCAAAGTGAGGTCACGATGATTTGGATCCTAATTGAAAATTCTCGTATGGGGTTTTGTCTTCTTTTATTCAATTTCCCTACTAGAGCTTTTTGCATGAATTTCCTTAGGATGGTGGTCACTATGAGTTCATGCTTAGGTTTTCACATAATCTCTTCCGAAGTTCATTATTGAGATCGTAATTGTTTAAATCAAGCATCTTATTTTGATTTTTATTTTTCATGGTCCACTTGAGTCACATCTTTCCTTTAGGTTGTTTTTGACTTCATTATCTCTTAAAACAAACTAGCATTCCAAAGCCACGATCTTTCTTAGAATGAATAGCTTTTCTTAGTTTTAGACCAATTTATAAGATCATGATCTTTTTCATACCGAATAATTTGTAGTGGGATTTTCTAAACCAAACTTCAAGCTACATGGTCTTTTTCAGATTGGATTAACTTAGATCCTAATCTTTTTCAGATCAAGCATTCTTTGGTCTTGCTCTTTTTCACACTATATGTTTAAGATTATGGTCTTTTCACGACCATGTTAACTTGGATGTAGGTTTGACTGGGTCTTCTTTGATATTGCATTTTTTAGATAAAGTCTTTGAGATCATGGTTCCTTTCAAACTAGATTATCTTAGATTAATCTTATTCAGATCCACCTTCGGGTTATGGTCTTTTTCAAACTGAATTATCTTGAATGAATCTTAATCAGATTCACCTATCACAATCTTTGTGGACTAAGTCTTTCTTGATCCTCCTTTTTTTCAAGTTGGATCTTCTTTGATCCCTATATAGATTATTGATCTTGCAACCTCATTAAGAGATTATTAATCCACATGCAAAGTAATTCAAAATGAATTAAAATGAAAGCAATCAAGAATTAACTCAAGCAAAATGAAGTAAAGTGAGAGCAATTAAGAATTAATTCAACTATAGCGTCATACTACTCGTGTCCAAAGGTCATATTCTAAAACGTCATGTGTGCTCCTTGATTTAGGTAAATTTGCCTTGTGCATCTACTATTTTGTCTTTAATCAGCAAAAATTGCACTAGTTGGGAAGTCCTAAAAATAAATCTTCTCTTGCATGATGTCATACTATCACATTGATCACACCATGCGATACGTTTTCCACTTGATTGGGTCTTAGGTCTTCTAGACCTTGTGGCATCTCTTTCTTCTCCTTTCAAAATGATCACAACTCCTTGATCAAGATTGGTATTGACATTGTTGTTCTCCTCATTAGGATTTTCCCTTCTGGCCTAACTGAGTGTAAGTATAGGACCTTTAGCATCTGAGAAATCGAGGCCAATCTTTCTCATTTTGTATTTATCTACGTCTTCCTTATCTCTTCCTCAATATTCTTTGCTACGTTTCTACTCCATTCTATGTCTTTCATCATATTGATCTTTTCCTCATATATATACTTATTAGCCATCTGCATCAACTGTTCAACATTATTTGGAGGGCCCTAGCTAGGGTAGATGCTAAGGGTTCCTTCTTCAGGCCATGAATGAGAATGCTAACCATCATATTCACCCAAAGGTTAGGGATCTCCAAGACCTCATTATTGAATATGTTGACGAATGCTCATAGTGCTTCATTTTCTCTCTATCGGATAGTGAAAAGGTGAGCGACTAACTTCTTAACGCTTTTCTTGCTGGTGAACTTGAAGAGGAACTTCTTGCATAATTGATTATATGAGGTGATCGACCCCATCTCTTGAGAGGTGAATTATTCCTGTGGGCAACCACTCTACTTGGTCATGAATGTTCTACTATTGATAGGATCAAACTGTCCATGTAATTGCATGAGTTTTTAAAAGAGGTCAAATGTTCTTAAGGGTTTTTGCTACCATCGTACTTCAAGAGATCGGATATCTTGAATCCTAGTTGTGGTGTTTCAATTAATATTCCTGCATCAAAATATAAGCTATATCTTTGCAAAGAAAATGCCTTGCTAGCTTTTCTCCTCATTTCATTCAACTTCTTACTTAGCTACTTAACTTGCTCATTAAGATCATCAACCTCAATGTGCTTTCTAAAAGTATTGAATTGTTGAGATCTTACTTCATTTTCTTATAATATATAGTTGCAAGGTCAATGTCTATGAGCTCTGCTCATGATTTATCTCAACTCCTCAACTTGTTTGACTTGTTCTGGGGTAATGAGTTACTCCTCATGGAGCAACTATCTTGGTCTTACCAAGTTAGGAGCTTCCCAGGTCGTGGGTCTAAGGAATGAGAAAGATAAGACCCTAACTTGGTGCTTGTCCAATAGTTTCTTTCCCTAATCATCTATTAACTTCTTAAGCTTCACTGGAGTCATCTGTATGAGCTCACTACTCTAGCCAACCAATGGGGTAGCAAAGCGAGGTAAGTTAAGGGTTGTCGCTATGCTTGTTCAGGCAGTGGATGGAATAGTTTGACGTTCTTTAGATGATCTACCATGATGCAAGATCTTGACTAGGCTCAAAGACACATCTTGACAAGCCTTAAAGATAGAAAGGAAAATGTCCCATAGACGACGTCAAATGATGTAGGATTGGGAGTAATCCTTTAGCCTAAGATCAATTCTGGTCACGGGTCTTCCAAATGTCTTTGAGGTTTAAGAGACTGAAATTAAAGAGAGGTTGCAAGGGGTCGCTAGGAGGAATTCCAACGAACACCTCTTAACGTTCAAGTCAGTATTTGGTGAAAAAAAAGAGATAAAAACAACAACAACAACAACAACAACAAGAACATTTACGAGTTGAGGGTGTGCATTCAATAGAAATAAAATAAAATGAGGTATTTATACTAATGTGACATTCCAAATGGGGAAGTTGACATGCATAATCTGGATGTGCCTTGTCAAACTAGATTGATAGTAAAGATTGATCTAGGTTGCGGGTCTGAGAATCCAACCTATTTCAGTATTGCATGGATCTTTTTTATTTAATGAAGGTATTATAAGTGTTTGTTGAGTATCAAATAATATTGATGTTTATTGGCTAGTTTATCTCATGTGAATCTTATACATAATAAAACTATCTTCATGCATTTACACTATTTGACTAGAGTATGACCTAAAATAATATTTTTAAGCTAGCCCATCAAATTGATATATAAAAAGATACTTAAATTTGTTTATAAGAAAAATAAATAAAGTGTGGGATCATTGCAAATTTGGAAATGACTTAATGATTTGTTATTAGCATGTTTCATATAGTTGCGACTACCTGTACAGTTAATCCTAGCAAATATTTTATCTAATCAGCTGCTTCCCCAACAAATTTAAAGTTCTAGTAGTTATTTTCATCTAAATACTATATTTCAACTATGATAAATTAACTCATTCGTGAGATCAACTTTTACTTTGACCTATCATTAATAATTGTTACTTACCAGAATCTAAAGCTAAGCTCTTCAATTAAAATTAAGTCTCCCACAAAATTATGCACTTGGAAATTATGAATTACCTAACAACCCATTTATTTTCATTTCCAAACCCTATTTTCATTTTTTCCTCAAAATAAAAATAAAAAATTATCAATTTCTACACTATTTTCTTATACATTTTCATTCTCAAATGCTCACTTTTCATATTCTCTCCCAATTTTCATAACTTTTTCAACCATAATTATTACCTATATCTACTTTTCACATTCTCAGTACTTCTCAAATGATATTAACCATTAAAATATTATAAATTCAAATTATAATATTATTTTTTTAAATAAACGCATTAAATCATCAATTAAATTCAAGAACTACATAACTTTTAATAAAAAAAACACCCAATATTCAAATGCATCTCATATTTATAACTATATAAATAAATCAATATTTTTAAACAACACACTCAATTACAACTCATATTATAAAACACTTTTTCTAACTTAACTTTTCATTGTATATTTTCACAGCGCTAAAAAATAAAACCAAACTTGCGGTAAGTTTTTAAATTTATATGAACAAAATAGACTAATATTACTCCATTGAAGAAAAGACATTTTTTAAGATCTAATTCCACTTTTTCTTTTTAGTAAAACCAAAGATACGCACTCGTATAATATTGATATGGGATAATTCAGTAGGCCCAACAGGCTCAACTTCAAATTAGACAGCCCACAAGGCCAAACTCGATACGGTATAATTCAGTAGGCCCAACAGGCCCAGATTCAGAAGAGATAGCCTATGAAGCCCAAAGGCACATCAGTCCGGTCGACCTGTATCGACCCCATTTGGTAAGCCCCGCGGTCGGTCCGTATCGACCTGAGGGCCACTTCTAAAGCTTTAGCATCCAAGTCCGGTCGACATGAATTGACCTCCGATTGCAAGTTGGACAAGTTGAACCTCTCGGCATTGATGACACGTGGCAGCTAATGTGACTGTTGCCAACGGATGTAACCGCTTCCAACAACTCTGGCAACCCTGCCAACAACTCTGGCAGGAGCACGCTCCTACTGATATGATTATCCAAAAAAATGGGAGATTGTGCCACCTGGCACAGTACTAGGATCTAGGCAGAGAATGACTCACAACCCCCCGTCATAGGGAAAGCCAAGTACAGTTGATAAAAGTACTTGGGTAAAATCACACCCTTATCAGACTATAACACTACAAGCACCACCACGCTCAAGGTAATGCCATTCACACTGTTTACTACATACTCTTATCTCTATATTCTCCGATCTACTGGAAATCTAACTTGAGTGTCGGAGTGCTATAGCCGAGGGCTTCTCGACTAGTTGACGTGTGTTCGTGGTTGCAAATCTCAAGCCCAAAATACTTGAATCAATCGGAGTAC
>JACGDI010005557.1:1077496-1148000 GCA_014898725.1 Jacaranda copaia
GTACTTGGGTAAAATCACACCCTCATCAGATTATAAATACTACAAGCACCACCATACTCAAGATAATGCCATTCACACTGTTTACTACATACTTTTATTTCTATATTCTCCGATCTACCGAAAATCTAACTTGAGCGTCGGAATGCTATAGCTGAGGGCCTCTTAGCTAGTTGACGTGTGTTCGTGGTTGCAGATCTCAAGTCCAAAACACTTGAATCAATCAGAGTACCTGACTCCCCAACTCTCTGCAGTATCAAATATGTATTTTATAACAAGTATTGTTTGATTTAACTATATATATCATTAAAAGTTTTTCAGATTTTAATTCTGGATCTATTAACCACTCAATACAAAATTTATTCTAATCTTTAATTATATAGCATTTATAAGGTATTTGTTAAAAATTTCATACACCGAGGGATACACGCATTAAAGCTCCTTATATAAATCGGCTAAAATTAATTGAAGAGACTGCGCTCAAAATGCAAATAGTAATGCTTGGAGTCGATGAGTTTTGGCTGTGAAAGTCAGATTTAGTATATATTAAGTAGTTAAACTGTTAAATTCATACATTTAAAAATGTAATAACTAAATTGATATGTATTAATGTAAAGATTACACTTCTATCCACACACTTTTTATTTCACGCTATAATTTGAATCCCAAGTACACACATCGTCACCTTCCCACTAAAATACAAAATACTTTGCTCCAAACATTGCAATATGCATATCACCATAATAATTAATATCATCAAACCAAACAGCCCAACACCCCGAAATTTTGCATTAGAAGCATCCTAACCAGAGATGTCAATGGCCTTAACCTCAGGTTTCTTCGCCTCCTCCTTTGGTACTGTGACAGTGAGCACACCATTCTGCATCGCCGCCTTCACCTGATCCAACTTGGCATCCTCCGGCAGCCTGAATCGGCGGAGGAACTTGCCGCTGCTCCTCTCCACCCGGTGCCACTTGTCGTTCTTCTCCTCCTGCTCTCTGCTTCTCTCCCCGCTTATTTGCAGAATAGTTCCGTCCTCAACCTCCACCTTTACTTCCTCTTTCTTCAACCCCGGAACATCCACCTTGAACACATGGGCCTCCGGCGTCTCTCTCCAGTCGATCCGAGCGTTAGCCACAGCCGTCGTTTCTCTGGAGGAGGGCGGCAGATTGGCGACAGCGGTTGAGAAAGGGAAGCCCTCAAACGGATCCCAAATATCCAAGGAGAATGGATCGAAGACGTTGCTCCGGCGGTTGCCAAAGAAGCTTGGAATCAGCGACATTCTGCTTCCGGTAAACTGTTGGTTGGAGATTTTTATTATAGGCTTTTTCTTTGAACGATGCTTGCTGAGATTAAACTTTCTATGGCATTTGGGTGGGGGTCTAACCGAAGATATATATAGGACTGAAAGGATGAATCTGCCATTTTCGCGTAATTTCTGGGACTTGGGAGTTTCCAGATTGCACGGGTTCCTTCTGTAAGCATCTGTAGACTTGTTGGGCCTTTTCCGTACTTGGTCATGGGCCTATTATTGGGCTACAGCCCAAAATGAAATGTACTTTCCACAGGCCAATCTAAAAGCAGATTAGACATGAAAGCCCATTGCTATTTTAATCACAATATATAGAAAAATTTTGTACATTTTGGTGCTGTATTTTTAAAAATATTGGACTTTTTAGTTTTATATGTATGTTATTATAAAAAGGAAAGCCTTTTTATCTTACAAATGAAAGTTACTTCATTATTTTTGTTATTTTTTCAATTTTTATCCCTAAAAACATTCAAACATTAAAAAGAATTGGTGTAATAATCAATTGTTGAGGGTGGAAATGACAAAATTTTCAAATTAAGTAGTTCTTATACCAACTTTTGAATAATCCAAATTTGCCCTCAAAATATAATATTAACACCCAAATAAAATTATGGGTATAATTGTAATTGAAATGAAAAGTTACACATGCTACATTTCAATTCTCAACATTGAGGATAAATTATTCAATTTTCTTTGTGAATGATATTTCAATAATGTGTGTGTGTTTGGTAAGTGAAATACAAATATTTCATCGTTGAGATTTTGTTTCTATTCCATAGAAAGAAGAAGAAAATGAGATTGGAAAGAAAGGGATGCAAACATTACTAATTTAAACTGACAAATCTTAATTAACTCTGCATTGAATATTTGACTTCATATATAATTTTGATTTATTTGCCATTAGAATCACTCTATGTTTTATTTCTACTTTTATTTGATGAATTTTTCACTATCAAATTTCTTTAAAATTGATTGGTTTGAAAATGAATATCACATGTTATCTAGTGTAGTTGTAATTAAAATTATATAATTATATATTTATTTGTATTATTTACAATTTAAATTTTTATTATTATTTATTAATTAATTCTGCATTATACATTACTAAATAAATTCATGCACACAGGAACGACATATCATGATTTCTACTATATTATTAATAAAATATGTACCCTTTTTTGGTATATTTTTATGTGATGTAAACACCTTCACTTTTCCTTTTAAAATTCTCATAACTACAACTTATTTAGTAAAAATTTAAATAAATATCAAATATTTTTAAAAAAATTGATATCATAATAAAATAACTATTTATTTTATTTATTATTTATTGTAAAAATATTAGCACATACATACATCTAATGTATCAAAATTATTAGCATATGATTAATTTTTTGTAAATTTGGTCGCTCTATGAAAAATAGATGGGAAAGCAACATGCCCTGCACTAGGTCATTATTTTTCCTATTTGAGTGTTTTGCAAGTTTAGTACTAAATTTTAAAAAATAATTCATTTTTCACGACAAATAGTTTGTAAGTTTCATAAAAACCTTAAAATTTGTGTTGAAACAATTTTCATTTGTATTGAAACTATTTATAAGTTTTGGTGATTGTCTTAAAAAGATAATAGTGAATTATATTAGAAGAAAAAAAATATTATTATTAAATTTAATGTGAGTTTCATTTTATTTTGGAATATTATTTAATTAATTGATTGATTTTAGTTACTTTTAGATTTAAAAATAATTGCTATGGATGCAAGAATAAAAAAGTGACACTTTTATGAAAAATAAAAAAAATAATCATATTTTTATCTTAGAAATAATATTTTTAAAACAATTATTTTAGAAGACAAACAATCAAAGCCTACATTTTCCTTGGCAAAAATAAAACTTGTGCTGGCTTAAATTTGTGGACAATTTAGTACAACAGAGTTGTCAACGAGTTGAATTTGAATCGAATCAGCTGTATATTTAAATTCAAATTCAATTATTAAAATTCATATTCGAATTTAATTTGATATTCTATAGAATCTTTCTTAGTTAGTACCATATCCGAATTCGATGGACATGCGAAATTCGATAAAAAAATTCAACCCGATTTAATATTTTTTTTTGCTTTCTTTTTCATTTTTTTCTCCCTTTTGGATTGTATAAAATATTATGTTTATAAAGTAAACTTACATCATATTTGAATTTTTAACAACTTTTATTAAATATTAGTTTAAAAGTTAAATATTTAAATAGTAAATTTCTTCACATTATATTAATGCATACATGAACTACTACATATTATTATATTTGATATTTTATCAACATCTCTTTTATCTTTAAGGCTAAATACTCAAAATTAATAATATAATATAGACGTTAATACAGATATTATATCAATATAATATATATATAAATATTATTTTAAAATTTTTATTAATATTATATATAATAGTATTAATCTAATAAAAAAATTATTAAAGTTCGGATTTGAATCTTTAATGGAATGAATTGCTTAATTACGTATTGAATTCACTTATTTTGAAATATGAATATTTATAATAGGATATAATTTATAAAATATTTTAATCGAATAAAAATTTTAAAATTCAAATTAAATTCAAATGGGATACAGATTCAAATTCGATCCATGGGCACCAATATGGTACAGAACTTAACAAATCCCAATATGGGCTTTTAAGTTTTGGATTGTTTTAAAGCCCACTTAATAATGCTCAGGCTATGTTGGCCCTTTGGATACAGGGCCCATCCAACTGCGACGGACATTTCTTTTTCTTCATAAGCCGAGCCAGGTAACTTAAGCTACGATTTTTTTTATTTTTATTTTTATTTTTTCAGCCACGATTACTTTTGGATTGTTCAAATAAAATAATAAATATATTTTGAATGCTAAAAATTTGAGCTTTTCACGAACCGCAACCTAAAAAAGAACAAATTAATTCTCTCAAGATAAAGTTTTTATTGTACTGAAATCTCTTCTCGTGGAGTTAATTTTCCAAACGTTAGGGCAGGCCCACTTTTAGTACTGGAATTATATTAACTTTTCTCAAATTAAGTGTGTGTCACACAACATGTTTAATGCCTAAAAGATACTTGTAGTTGTAGGAATGATTCCAAATACCCCACCCCTAAAATTCAAGGGCTATCGATGACCGAGTACATTCCAGTCGATCCACCTAAGAAGTTCTCCATTTGTATCAATTTTCTGTTGTCCCAACACCTCTTGGTCTCTTTCTCTTGTTCACATTAATGTAAGCTGTTCCATCCATCAAGGTGGCCCAAAGTTTCTTTTGATCTGCTCCACTGGTGTCAATTCTTGGTTCTTATTCACTGACCATTGATATAATTGAACAAATATATATAGTCAACCAGGTTTTCAACAGCCAACGTACCACGGCATTTTTATCATGCTATTAATATTTGTACTTGTTTATTTATTTAAGTTTGGCTGTGAAATATTTATGGGATTTCCATAAAACAATACATTACATTGATAAGTCGATTGTATAAATATATATTATATGATGATTCTATCGTCAAAAAACGTTATTTTAAAGATTCATACTGATCACATATATTTTGATCCACTCTTTCGATCACCTCCAAAGAAAAAAAATACTTACCTATTGGACTAATTACTGACGATAAGAAATTTGAATTCTAATGTTATGATTTGTACATATGAATACTAATCCTATAAACTTCAAGTCCTATCATATTTACATTGAACTTATTTTCAAAAAACATCGTCAAAAAAAGGGAAAAAAAAAATTTTCTCTGTTCAATCATTTCAAATTAAGAAGATAGAAAACCATGTTTACCTATAAAAATGTATAAAAGATTTGAAAATATGTTTATCTGGATGAGAATAGCACCATTAGCTAATCTTGAGATATTACACTATGGGCTCATTTGCTTGTTAAGATAGTATATGATAGGTGTACAGTCCAATTTGATTAATTGTTTGGTTGTAATAATTAAAGCTCATGATTAATAAAAAAGTCTTGTATTTTATTCTAAAATATTGATATTATGTATCCCACTCACTTGGTGTGATTAATAATTCTAGAATTAGAAATACTGGAATTAATATATCAAATAATAAAATTATCCCTATATATAAACTAAACATAGACTTAATTAACAAATATGTATATATTACTAAGACTTAATTTATATAACTGAGTTTCAAAGAAAATACTAAATTATTTGCACAATCAAACTTATTTCTATAAGATTTTTTATACAATATTTATTTAAAAAATATAAATTTTTTGTATGAAAGTTATTTCTTCTATGATAATAAGATTTAAAACTAATTTTTTTCTTTCTATAAATTGAAAAATGAATAATATTTTTAAATATAAATTTACGCTTAATATGAATTTATTTTGTAAAATTACAAACTAATATCCATTATTATATCAAATATAAAATGGTTTAGTTTATGAAATATGTTTATGATTTTACAAAATTTGAAAGTTAATTAGTTTTTCAAAATAAAAATAAGCTCTTTTCTAGGTAATAATAAATTATAAACTATATGAAAAAAAATTAAAAATAGAGACTTACTCACTACAACTCTACATATATTTAAACCTTTTCAAAGAATAATTCAATAATTATAATAAGATTTGGGATAAAATTGATATTTCACACTTATTATAAATTACAATTATAAGCATTCAAGCAATTAATTATATTAAAATTAGGATATTCAAATTAATAGTTCAAACAAGTAAATAAAATATTGATATATTTTTTAAATAATAAATATTGTTATATTTATTAATTACATTCAATCCTATTATGAGAAGCAAATGAGCCCTTTGAGTTCAGTATATATTTTGTATAAAGAATGATTATGATGACATACGACCCACTAGTCTCGTACCTGCCAAGAACAACCCAACATGCTGATTTTTATGTCCTTGGAGTAATCATTTTAGCAGAACAGGCAAAGCCCACCACTGAGAAATGTTTTTATGCGATACTCTAAAATTCACTATCACAATTTAAGGGATGGGTCAACCTGAAAATCAATAGGTTCCATACCATGTCATTGTCATCTTAGAAACACACAGGATATGCAGTTCAATGTATTTCTCCTACAAATAGGTTGATAGATAATTGAAAAAGTACTTAAATTTGTTCATAGAAGAAAATAAATAAAGAGTTCCCACTACCTGATGGAGAGCATTATCATGCATGAATCTGTCATTAAATGAAGAATGGAGAGGTGAAATGTTTTCGAGTCCTCCATTAATGTATGTGCATCATGCACTTGAAACCCTTGACTAGAATAGGACCAAGAAAATTGAGCTCACCACGCATCCTTGTGCTCATTCAAAGTTTCTTGATGATTAGGGTTTTTGAGTTGTTCTTGATTTGACTATAGACGTAATATATTAGTCTTTTGAGAACTTAATTTTCTGTCCAACTCCTAAGTGAGGAAAATATATTTTGACTAATCATTACCTATCTCAAGGATGCCTAATTCATGAAGAGCAGCTAATGAATAATATCTAAATAGATAGCATGAAATTTCATTCAATTTATTTTGAAATATAAATGAGTTGAGTCGATTTATAAGCCAAATTCAAATTAGCTCGACTTGAGCTTAAGTTGTTCTGACTCAATTTTTAGCTCTCTATATCTTGATTTAAGAGCTGGTATATAATTTTAATTTTTTAAGCTTATTTATGATGGTTTATATATCTATTGCGCTTTGAGCTCGAATATGAGTTTGAGCTTACAGTGATTCAAAGCTCACTTGAAAATTTGAGTTTAATCAAGTTGAATGCGATCGAACCAACCTCAAACTCAAAAAATGAGACTCACCAAGTTTGAATTTGAAATTTTTTCCATAGTTTGGCTCGAGTGCTCCCCAATCCATTGTTTGAAAATTTGGATTGGATTAGGCAGTCGGACTAGTTGGACCGTTTAACAATATAATTAAGGCTCTTTATATTTTATGTTTGGTATTTTATTAACTTTAAAGTAATATATAAAATATATATTACATAATTATGATACAACAATTCACTTGTGGTTAAATTACGATCCAACCAATAGTTAAATAAATGAATTGTGAAGTAGTAAATTTTTCGATTCAATGAACAGACTAATCTTTCAAAATTCCCTAATTTGCTAGCTTGGTACTTTGAATTACATTAGTATTCCATTTTGACGTCATTGATGCATACATTCAATTGTTTCACAAACCTACTTAAATAGTGGGTGGTATTCTCCTTTTTTCTTTTATTATATTTATAGACACACATACAAAAAATTATAAAAATTTAAACTTTGGACCTCATACATATTAATGTGAGAATCATTTCATTGGTCAATTTACCACTCAACCAAAACATTGGGTCACATTACCTATCAAAAAAAAAAAATAAAATTGGGTCACATGAAATTTGCCTTGTGAAACATGAATGCTGACTTAAATTCTCAGTTAAGTAGATTGGACCACGATAAAATAAGCACGTGTACTATCTTTCATTTCAAAAGGAATTGTACGCTAGCTTAATCTTGCATCTAAACAAATTTGCTATGAAAAGATTTAGACATCAAACTGCTTATTGACCAAGAGAATTGGAGAATCAAAGCCTCCTTGATGGAACCATCTTCTTTCTTATCAACGGTTTCTTGGCAAAGGATCAGACAACATTATTCTCACACCACATTTATTCATCATCCTTAAAAACCACTTAATCATTTTGATGGTGCATTATTCTTCCATGTGATTGAATACATGAACCGAAACAATTCTTCATTATATATTTATTTTTCCCTGGTGCTATCGTGTCTTGAGGCTTAATTTTCTTTGAAGGATTTGACAGATATCCCAACGTCTGTCTGTTATGTTTAACCAAACAGAGGTACCAAATAACCAACACTGCAGTACACTCTATATGGTTCACAAATGTAGGACCACATATGGCATTGTAATAAGAATTGTGCCATGAAGGAAACACCTGCCAAGCATTGAAACTTGGGTATATTTGAGCAAAACTTTATTTGAACTAAAGTTTTAATTAATTCATTGTGAGTGTAGCATTGCAAAGAGGAGTAAAAGTAAAGATGTGACAATTCTAAGGGGTTACTTTTTCTTTTCATCCTCACATTTTCACACGGAATATAGTTGCTTTCCAATTATTTCTATGAGAATCGAATTAAAATGTGAGTAACTTACTCCGGATGGCCCATATCTATCTAAGGATGTAGAGTTATTCGATCATGAATGAAGTCCAAACGGTCCATCTGAAAATATTGAGTCTTAGATCATGATGGTGCGCTTATCAACATCACAATTCATCAACTAAAATTCATTTCAATCATTCTACTTCTCACAAAAAAAAATAATTTATTCTTTCTTTTTTATTTTCTGTCAATAAATCTATATCAATGATATAGAATAATTTAAGCCAAAACAAATAACATGGTGTATGGTATGTTTATTATATGAAAAGGGGCATCTTCCTATAACAATTTGAGTTGAATCAATTTCCTAATTGATGTGACTAAAAATGGATATAAGGACATTTTGATAATTTGATTAAATATAAAAAATCAATCTTAAAATTAATTAATTAATTAAGTAAATGGGCCAAAGAGCTCGAAGTATAAGCTATGCCCATTAAAAAGGTAGAAAAAACCCTAATGGGCTTCAGTCCACTATACCTAAAATCTATAAATACCAAGTCCCAAAAAACACAAGAAATTATTTGTTAAATTTCTCGATCAAAGCAGAAGAATTCTCGAGTAAAGCAGATTTCTTTGCGCTTGTTTCTGAGAAGATGAATAGATATTCTACTGTTTTTTAAAAAAAACCTCGCTTCATTTTAAGAAGCGTCACTAACATAAGCTGAGAATTACACTCTAATAGCTGTTATTGAACATACCAAACCTCCCCCGCACAAATGGCCAAAGTTGAAAATTAGGCACATTATGCGCTAAGCAGACCCAATTCTTCGTGCCTTTGATATTATTTATGATTGGGAATAAAAAATAAGATAATTCTAAAGCACAGAATCTCAATTGAGGGAAGCTTCTAAATACTTAATTTTTCTTTTCCAAAGCAGAATTTATTAAAGAACAGGAATAATTTTGCATCATCTTGAGCTCTTGACTGATAACATCGAATTACTAGATACAAGGCACCTTAGGTGTGAACTACATTTGTTGCTAGAAAAACATAACATTATGAGTGTACTCACAGTCACAGGCCCTCGCCTCTAATTAACAAACTGCCAACAAATTCGTTGTTTCTAGCTACCATGTATGCATCACGCAAACTATATTTTATTGTTGTTGCAACTGCTCAAACTGCCAAAAGTTGTTTCTGCAGACAACCTTATAACCAAGAGACAGAAAAAGGTTCCTTTTGACAATATAGAACTATTTCTTTTGCCTAACATCCTCCAAAAGAAAGGAAGAAAGAAAGAATCTTATAAAAATTGGCCTACATAGAGTATTTTGGGAGTGCCAGTTGACTTGGGGAGGGGTTGGGTGGTCTGAACCTTTCATCAGGGAGGGGTGACCTGCCGGACTTGATTTTCAAATTCCAGCTATAGCTGGGTACATGAATGCTGCTGGTATAAAGTACCTGCTGGTAATTGTCAAAATTATGACTTGTGTGGTCATACAAACTGAAATTGAATGCTAAATGATTCGAGTAAGGGGTTTTTCTTTTTTTAAGTTATACTATATATCAAATCAAGTTGAACTTGTGATTCAAGTTAGGTTTTCTTCAATTTGATTCTAAAATTAAATAAGGGTTAGGTTTTCCTCGAGCTGATCCTAAAATCAACAAGTGTTGGGTTCTAAAATCAAACAAAGGTTAGAGTAAAATTCTTCATGACTCACTCTAATAAGAGCACAACTTAAAATTAAAAATAACTTGATCATTTTGTCGGCTATATAGATTAGTGTTATTCTTGAAATGCTACCAATTTCATACTTGAATTACTAAAGAATCCAAGCTTATAGAATTGCACGGGCTTATAGAATCCTATGATGTTACAAAAAATTAATACATAAACAAGTATGTGTTATAAAGGTAAATTAGTTAGTATCTCACTCATCATAATCAATTCTCATGAATAGGCCCTATATTTATCCTGCCATATCTAATCTATAAATCCAATTAGATTCATACTTTAAAATACTCAAATAATAGATCCTAAACTAGACCCTACCCTATTAAACCCAAGACCCATTGGGTCTAGTTTATTAGACCAAAATTTTGAATTGCGTTTGGACCTGACTAATTTTTTCATCTTTCTCAAATTTTCTTATTGTCAATCAAAATGCTAAAACTACATAATATTTGAATACTAGAGTAATTTATTAATATTGGCTAATTTTTTTGGCATATTTTTAAAAAAGTTAACTCAATTTTTTTAAATTAAAAAAGATTATACATTTAATTTTAGTCATTTAATTTTTAATTTAGTTAATTTATATATTTATTTTTTGGTATACTAAACAAATAAGAACCACAAGAGTATGTATCACTTTCTTTCTTCCCCATATTATGTTTTTTTCCTCTCTATTTTTCCTCTAAGATATTATTTTTTTTATTTATTTAACTTTACCCTTTTTATTTTTTTGAAACAGTATTATTTCATGTAATTTATTCAATCAAATATATGTAAATAGTAGAAAAAATTTATGTTATTACATTTAATAAATATTTTTAAATATAAATAAAAAAGGAAAAGGCATTATTTTATTTGGATTATTTTATTAATATGTTTGCCACAAAATATAATTTAATATATTTATTGAATAGTTTAATGCATCTACTACTAAATTAATTTTGTAAATATATTAAAAATTAAATATTGGGTACATTAATATGCGTTAGTAAATAAATCTGATTTAATATATCTATTCTGTATGATTTAAACAAATTTAGCTAGTCAGTGACTATAAAAGCCAATTTGTAGCATAATAATTGAATAAATTACTCACACTTTGCTTATATAACAAAGTGTACATTTATTAAAATCCAATTACTGAATTTTTTTAACTAATAAATACCACATAATATAATAATTTCTAATTAATTTCTACAAATTTGAGTTATTCAATACAAACATAGCATGCTAGATAATTTTATTAAATTAAATAATCAAAATAATTTTTATTTTTTATATGTATTAAAAATTTAAGTATACACTTTAGGCACATTTGAATATATAGATAGAGTTGATAAAATTATAATGATATGATAGGATTACACTGTTAAAAATAATATAATACTATGTTTAGAAACTAGGATTACATATTTTGGATATGTATTTATTTTATTAATCCCTTATATGGACATAAAAATTAAATAATTGGGCCATGCAATATTGTCAAATTTTATGAGTTTCATGGGTATAATTGCCAAATAATTAACTATTTTGGACCAACATGATAAAGGATTACATAATCTAAATCAAATTGTGGGAATTATTTATCAATTGATTTGTGGAGTAATAAACCAGGCCCTTTATCCATCAAAGACTTATTTCTCCAAAACCAAATATTTGATGGAGTTTGATAATATAATCTATTAAGCCTAATCCATACATCCAAACACGCCCTTCAAGTATGCCATGATTATTAGTATACATTTAATTTTGACATAAGTAATTTAAGTTAGCTAGTTAAATTTGAGTATTTGAAAAATGAGTAATTTCGAGGTATAGGATATGTGGGTAAGTTTTGCATATAAACATAATTAAGCTCGTTTAATTATTTTTAATATATTTTTGGATTTAGGTTTGATGAAAATGATAACCAAATAAAGTTTTATGAGTAAAAAAGATTAAAGTTAGGAAGGAGGGAGTTGGGACATGAGTATTTGATATTGGCTATTAGGTATTTAGGTATTTTATGGATATAGACCTTACCCTTACCCATTTCATTTTTCTTATTGGGTCCAGGTAGGATTCGGGTCTTATGTCTATTTATTGGGTATGAGCATGGGTATTATACTACTGTCATGGGCTTGGGTAGAGCAATATCCTATCCATTGACAGGCTTACTTGCAATTAGTCGAATTAATAGCTAAGTCTTCATCTCCTTTTCACGCAAACTACTTGACAACTTCAATGGGACAATAAAATCAAAATGTAGAGTGGAGATGAAATTTAGCTACAATATTTATAAGACAAAACTATTGAGAGCACTCCCATTACTGGTTTTTAAGTTTTGGCCTACACCAACTGTCATACAAAGTCTATTAAAATAAAAACCTTAATAATATTGGGTCAAAAAAATAGTCTTATGAGTCATGTCTTATTAACTGTATTAATTTAGTCTTTTTTATTTTATTAAAAAATAAATTTAATCAATAGAAGTTTACATGTTGGAATAAAATTCCAACAAACATATGTACCATAACCTTCTTATGAGGTTTTCTTTTTTCTTTTGCCTTCAAAAAATAGATATTCATGCTACAAGTATTAGCGTGTGCACTTGTTTTCATCACTTTAATTAATATTGAAGAATTCCGCTTCAGGATTGATTTCATTGCGTCAAACTAATCATATGGTTGCTATAATTACATTTGTTTTGCCTATTTTATGATAAGTATCTTTCTCTTTATGTTATGATCAATATCATATTATTAGTGTAAAATAGAAAAACAAAAAGAAAAAAATATATCATAATGTTAGTAAAAACATTTTGTAATAAATAGGAGGATACAATTAAAATGGAACTCATAATTAAAGTCCTTACTTTTTTTAAAAGAACTTATAAAATTTTACATTTTTATAATTTTGACTTTTAAACTCGTTTTAATAATGTTATCATAAATATTGTAAGATCTTGTAACATATTTTAGAAAATTTATTAAGTTCACCCAACATTCCCTAATCCAAGACAACAAATTTACGGCCCATGCTTGAAGAATTCCACAACAACCGTAAAGCTCATTTAATGAAATATTTCATCTAAAATTTACTGACATCATATAAATTTTTAAATATTTTATATAATATTTTAAAGACCTTATAAATTTGTCCTAACATTCTCTAATACAAGTCAACAAATTTACAAATCATGATAATCGTATAAATGTGATGGGTCTTCATAAGGGATTGTCATAAACATAATTATATATATATATATATATATATTTCCTTTCAAAAATAATTTTGATCGTATGGAATTAAATTTAGTAATTTACTCATCAATTTATTTATAGGAGTGAAAGTTACGTATTTTTCTGATGTTGTCTAAAATATATGATCGCAAATCCCAAGATTAAGGAAGAACTATTCCAAATTTATTGCACTATGTTTATGTGCAAATACACAATTCATTCATATCCATTGCAACAATGCATTCCATTAACTCATTGGATATATCAAACAAAATTTAATTGATCAATCTTTAATTTTTACCGGGACTAACACCAAAAACCATGCTGATCCAGCAAATTAATTCATCTTAGTTGGTCTTGAACTGTCACACACCTGGACATATATAACACTAACCCATTAGGTCCCAAGAACTTAGACGCCAAGGCTCAACCCTTATTTATTAGTTCTAAAAAAAAAAATTAAGCTCTATTAAAAAATTGAAGATGAGCCGAAGGAGCAGTGGACCAACCAAGCCAAACAACAAAATTAATTAAAACATACCCAATGTGCTTAATATTCAATAATTCCACTGTTCTTAATTAAGTTTTAAAAAAAATAAATAAATGGGTCGCACACGCCGACAGATCGGAAAAGACGGTTTTGCAGATTAATTTTTTCCATTATTTAGCCGACCTTTTTCCATCAGGTAATCTTAAACATAAGCCAAGTCATTATTTAAGACATAAAATTTAATACGACAAGTGACATTAATTAAATGGTAGTTATATTTAATTATATTATATTGTAAGACAAATTGGATAAATAAGGAGAATTTAATTGGAGGAAGGGAGATTCGGTATGCCGACTTTTCTAGGGATTAGGGGAATGACAGCCAACTTACAGAATGTAAACAGTCGGCGCTGGGATTCATCTTATGGTTGCTTGTCTCTACAGTTGTGGCACAATTGCATGCATATTAAAGACGTATACATTCACACAAGCATACAAAATCTGATTGCCATTTGCATGGATGGAAAGTTTCAATTTAAATTTGATAATATATATATCCTAGTTGAAATCTTTGAAATAATGTATAAATTATATAAATCCAACAATTGTTGAGATATTTTTATAGAAGAAAATCCCCCCATTAATATTAGGAAAGCAAATGAATTGAGTCGATCAAGTCGAACTTTGACCTTTTTTTGGGGTTCGTGCTCGAGTTCGAATTGGTTAGAATAATTTTATAGCTAAAGTTATGAATTTTTGGTATCAATTACAGATTAATCATAACTAGTGTTCTAATTTTTCGTAATGTGAGCTCAAGCTTGACAAGTTAAAGAAATTGAGGCTTGAGTTTGGATATATTCATTTGGCTTGAACTTGTAATTAAGTTATAGACCGAGCTCGAACATAAATTATTAATTGGCTCTTGCATATTGGCTCGAAATTTATACAAACTTGGCTTAAGTTCAACTTTGAGCTCAAACACTTTTCAAGGTAGTGCATTAGGCTCGTGGGTAATTTCGTTTAGTTTGCAATCCTAATCAATAAGAACAATAGAGCATTATCTTGATATGATTGAATCTCTATTTTTGACGATAAGTTCCATCATCAAAATTAAATTTAAATTCAGGAATTAATCAATTATAACATTTGCGGTCTTGGCCAAAAATGTGTCTTTCCGACAACTAATTCTAATGAATTAGAATATCAGAAAAATTTTAGATTATGTAACTTATATATATATATATATATATGTACATATATCAGAATTATTCATTTGAAAAAAACCGCTTATTTTTATCAATTAAAATTAAACTATGTTTGAATGTTGGATTTTAATAAGAGAAACAAAAAAGGAGTTTTGTGTTTTTTTTTTTTCCTTTAATTTCATTTCTATTGTTACAATTTACTTTGTACTTTTGAGACTTTCAATTCCTTTTCTTTGTAAAAAATTTATGGTGTGAATCTGACAAATATTTCTAGATCTCTTTAATTTAATAGTAGTTTGTTATAAATTTTCTATGATTGTTAATTGTTGAAAAAATGAAGTCTGTATTCATTCTTGTTAGAAATTAAATTTTGATATGACTATAATTATAAAACCATATGGAGATTCATGAATATGATGATTTGAGCTGTTTTTTTTTTTTTTCTTTTTTCACCAACATACTTGAAATTATTTAAATTTAAATTTTAAACTCCACATATATAAGTGACGAGACGGTGTTAATTAACTAATGCATCAATGACTAATTTCAATTAGATTATAACACAATTTTGGATCGTAATTTTCTCAATTGAATGTATATAGAACTGCAAACAAGTGTGGAGCAGAAAAAAAGGAAAAAGAAAGGAAAAAAGGGATTGTCCCCTCCGTCTGAAGGCAAAATATATGAAGCCTTTACATGTGCGCCACGGGGGATTTCTCCTTGTCTGAATATTTATAATATTGGGTTTGTGAAACATTCAACTACGTTTGATCAAATCAGATTTGGACGGTTGAGGAAAATTAAAAACCTGTTATTCTACTTTGTGAGCACATATTGGGGTGATTCTTTATGATCAATCATATGTTAAAATCGTGTTTGATTATGAATATAAGAAAGATTTGATCATTTATAAATAATGACTTAATTGTTTGATAAAAGTGACAAATAAATGCACAATTAATGCAACATCCGCATTGTAATGCATATAATTATGTGCTAACGAAATTTTGAGGTGGAGGGTGCGATAATTGAATTAGACTTGCAACAGCTATAAAAAGTAAATTACGGCTCTCTTCTTTGGATTTGAGAGGAAAACACTCCGAGAAAACCTATTGAAGTTATAACCTCATGATTAACGAGGATTACTTTTTTTAGCGTGAAATACTTATGTAATTAAGACAGTTTTCCGCATTCTTTCATTCCATATCATATATTCAATAAGAGGAAGAAATTATGTTGGATGACATATACTTCTCTTAATTTCTAGCATAAAAAATAAAAAGACCGAATTTAATAATCTGTTCTTAATTTTTGTGGGCCTTCAATTATCGTAATTAGTAATAGATCATCGAGCACGACCTACTTTAATAGCTTAGTGAAAATTCTATTAAATTCTAAAAGGTTTCACACATGTATATTATAGATAAAAAAAAATAAATTATGAGTCTATTTTCAGCAAATCATGTGTATTGCACTCGATGCATGAATCATGATTAATTATTATAAAAAAAGAATGGTATTTTTACCATCCAATTTCATTAATTAAATAGTATTAGATGAATCATAAATTAAATACAACAATTTTCATTAAAAAATTTAGCCTTTTCCAATAGGTATTGGTTAGTTTTTACAATTTCCAGAAATAGAAAGACTGAGAAACAAGTAAAGTAATAATACTGTAGAGGCGCATGCGAATCATGCAAAATAGTTTTGTTTATGGATTTGATTTATTCAAGGAAAATCTTTTAGGTGTTGACTCTCCTAACCTGGGATTTGCAGCTAAATCTCAGAGTATCCTTCGTAATCTCATCAGATTATCATATACATTACTACTTGTAGTTTTTTTGAATTATTGTGATTGTACTATATATATATATATATATATATATGCACGTACCCATAAATCCATCTGTCCTCTTTTTTACCCTTCCCCATTTTGTTAGACCGATCTTACACAAATCCAATCTTATTTGCTTTTACTTGACTTTTGTATTGAAACAAGATAAAGGAAAGACCATCAGTATATTGTGATTGCAAGATTTCTCTTATTAACGTAAAATATTCGATTTTAATATAATTATTATTCAAAGGATAAGTTTGTCAGCCCCATCAAGATATTTTACCATACAAAGAATGAGTCTATAATTGCAATTCTATTAAAATGCCAAGTTAAGTCTTATATAACTATTATCTAAAGGGCAATTCTATCAATCCCATCAAAATGCTTTTATTATTCAAAGGATGAGTTTATTATGTACGCAACTCTACCAAAATACCAAATTAAGCCATAGCATATCTAAAGAACAAACCCGTCTATCCTTTTAAAATGCTTTAGTATCCGAAGGGTAAGCTCATCGCCTTAATTCTACCGCAATGCCAAGTAAAGTTAAACTCTTTTATCATAAAGTATGAATCCACCAACTGCTATATCAATTAGTTCAAATTTATGATCTTCCTCGTGAAAAATGAAGAATGGGATGAATTTGGCATCTTTAGCTTGGTGGTTTTCTTTTACTAGTTTCACCTGCTAGAGAAAAGGCTTCATCTCCAAGTGCTGTTCGTTCGTTAAAAATTAGGAGGAAAAATAATGCAGATAGATCCTAGGGGAAATGCTGGCTCTTTTGGACAACATTTGGAGAGATAAACAAGAATTGGTGTAAGAAGATTGTTTAACTATGTGAATTGATGTTATAAATATATCCATCATCGAGATAAGAGTGATCTTATAGTGAATCAAGTGCAATACATTCGATTCACTTATAGATTGTGAATCAAGTGGATCAAATGTGTTGTACTCAATTTATCATAAAATCACATGTGGAGATAATAACTAGAAAGGATTATCAATTTGAGAACTTTACTGTTCTACTGACCACGAATGAAAAAGGTGACTTAATATGTCAATGATGACAAGTATATTAAAATTGCAGTTTATATCGTGTTTTATTTTTTATTCCACACCAAAATTAATAAGTATCAAGTTTATAAATATATCCTTTTAAATAAATATTTGTTTGTGAATATCTACAAAATAGAGTGTGGGACCAAAAAAAAACACAAATTAAAATAAAAAATTTGAGTGTTAAAATTATACTAAAAGCTTAAATAATATTTAAAAAGTTGGAATTTTGAGTATAAATTAAGAGAACGTTTCCAAATTAAGAAATTGTCAAGTTTTTACCAAGAATTTAGATGGATTGGAGTGGATTTTTAGGTTATTTGATGTGTACAAGTATACAAAATAATGTCACAAATTAAATACTAATATTATATAACAAACTATCAAATTGATTTTATAACTCATTCAATATTTACAATGATTCTTTAAAATTAAATTTTGTGCAACATAGCACTTTATAGTGCTCTATAAAAAATTAACAATTTATATATATATATATCATATAGTTAATATATAGTTAAAAAATAAGGAGGAATGTAATCGTTTTATAAATTTGTTTTAATCAAACTTTTATCGGCAATTCAAATGACATCGCCGTCGTAAAAAATTTGAAGTCGAATATTTCATTTGTGCGAGTGTATATAAAATAAAATAAAATAAAATAGAAATATCTAGTTGCCCTTTTCAAGTGTGTTATTCTTGTTAAACATGCATTTTACTTCATGAGGCAGAGTGGTCATAGTTGTACACGTGCCAACCAATAATATCTTTTGAGTACCCCTTCAACAAAAAATATTCATATATTCCTCTCCACTCAGTCAACTCGCCAATATTGCAAGCACAATCATCCCCAATAACCAACACAACCAGCAGGCATCAGCAAATGCATGAACCAAGGCCCTCCATCCACCCCTATATATACCTTCCCGCCCACCGCCCATTCTCCCTCACTCTCACTTTTCCCACACTCCTCCCCCTCAAGTGAGAGCCCACCAGCTGCAAAGAAATCGCCATATATATCAGAAATGGTTTCTCAATCTTTGCCTCTGGTCTCGAAATGCAGAGTTTTTCCTGATCAAAAATCCACTTTGGGCGTGCTGAAGCTATCAGTTTCAGACCTCCCGATGCTCTCCTGCCACTACATTCAGAAAGGCTGTTTGTTCACGAGGCCGCCATTTCCAATTTCGGAGCTCATTTCTCTGCTGAAACGAAGTCTCTCGCAGGCGCTCACCCATTTCCCTCCGCTTGCCGGCCGCCTCACCACCGACTCCCACGGCTACGTTTACATCAATTGCAATGACGCGGGCGTCGGTTTCATTCACGCCAATGGGTCCCACATTTACGTCAGGGATTTGCTGGGGTCTACGGACGACGACGTGCCGGAAGCGGTGAAGGGGTTTTTCGCTTTCGACCAGACGGTGAGCTATGAAGGGCATTTTAGACCCATTCTCGCCGTGCAGGTAACGGAGCTGGCCGACGGCATTTTCATTGGCTGCTCCGTGAATCACGCCGTTACCGACGGGACGTCGTTTTGGAACTTCTTCAATACTTTTGCGGAGTTGAGCCGCGGGGTAGAGAGGATTTTGAGGGCTCCAGATTTCAGCCGCGACTCCGTTTTGATTTCTCCGGTGGTGCTGAAGCTCCCTGCAGGCGGACCGAAGGTCACTTTCTCCGGCGATGCTCCGGTAAGGGAAAGAATTTTCAGATTTAGCAGGGAATCAATTCAGAAGCTTAAAGCCAAAGTTAATAGTAATAGTTGGAAATGGGAGGATAAAGGCGGAATTGACATCGTTGAGCTAATGGGCAAGCACAGCAACGACAAGTTGAAATTTCCCGACGGGAAGTTAACGCCGTTAACCTGGTTGAAAAACGCCGTTTGCAGGGAGACAATTACTCAGGTCAATCTGCCGGCCGAGATTTCATCTTTTCAGTCGTTGTGCGCCCTGCTATGGCGCGGCGTCACCCGAGCGAGGAAATTACCCGCCTCGAAAATGACGACGTTCCGGATGGCCGTTAATTGCCGCCACCGGCTAGAGCCGAAGCTGGAGCCGCTGTATTTTGGGAACGCCATCCAAAGCATCCCAACTTTTGCAACGGCTGGCGACGTTTCGGGCAAGGATCTACGGTGGTGCGCGGAGCAGCTAAACAAAAACGTGGTGGCACACAATAACGCTACGGTGAGGAAGTATGTAGAGGATTGGGAGCGGGACCCACGATGCTTCCCATTGGGGAATTTTGACGGCGCGGTGATCACGATGGGCAGTTCTCCACGGTTTCCAATGTACGAGAATGATTTCGGGTGGGGCAAACCGGTTGCAGTTCGGAGCGGGCGGGCGAATAAATTTGATGGGAAGATTTCGGCATTTCCGGGTCGTGAGGGGAGTGGGAGTGTGGATTTGGAGGTGGTTTTGGCCCCAGAGACCATGGAGGGTCTAATATCCGACTCGGAGTTCATGAAATACGTGTCGGGTTATTAATCAACATGGATCCATTTGATATCATGAATGACTCGGGTGGGTTTTTATGCTAGAAAATGATCGAAAGCTCTAATACTATATGGTCCATATAAAGAAGAAAAAATAAAAAGCTCAACATGGATCCTGTCTGGTATAAAATTTACTGGGGAGGGGGTATGGTCTATTTAATTTGTGACATGGTTTTAATTCTTTTCGGGTTGTACTTTGCTTGTTTTGTGTCTAATTGTATCATTAATTCCTCAGGCTGATTTAATTTTGTTGGATTGTGACTAGAGAATTTGTTATGGCTTGCGTGGATATTAGTGATTAGTTGACTTGTTGATTTATGAATAAGCTTAAATAATTGCAACATAAGGACAAGAATGATGAGGTCTCATCAACTCTAAATAAAATGTTATAAATGCATACGTCTGGAGAGGGATTGTGACAATTTTTTACATCCAGATGCTTATGGCACCAAAGTTGAAACTATATGTAATAGAAAACATAAGTTTTGGATAGTGAGTCACGGAATATACAGATTTCCTAAAGAGCTGATCGGGCCCATTCCTAGTCTAGCAAGGCCCACATTCCCCATTTAATCCCAATTCCCAGGCTATTATTATATCCGAAATCGGCACAAGTGGATCGGTTTATTTTGTTACGTGGGATGAAGGATAATTGATTACAAATTTAATGAAATAAGTAATATGCTAAACAAAATAAATATTATATATTTCATAAAATTATTTAAATAATATGTTAGTCAATTTTGGTTTTACGTTCACCATTTAGTTAAACAGTCACGAGTTAGGCCTACTCCCAAAATTGATCTTTAATCCCCCACCGAAAATTTTCCAAGATTGGACGAATGAATAATTCGGCTTTGAATTAAAACATCACACATCTTGGGCTTAGAGTCTCATCCTTAGATCAAAGCATCTAGTATGGTGCCAAAAATTTAGTAATGCGCTTTCATTCATTAAACTATGTGGGCTATTTTATTGAATAAGTTGGTAATCTCAACCTAATAACCAAAAATAAAGAAGCCCTAAAAGTATATTCAACATAAATTGTACCCAACATGTCCTGCCTACTGGCCTACTGTAAATAACATGAGCATTACCAATTCTAACACTCTCCTTATCACAAGATAGAAAAGTGCCATACATAAGTATATACAATAATCATTCTTTATTTGGACTCATCTGTGGAGAAAGAAATATGACCTATGTCATAAACATCTAGTATTACAAGAGGGGTCTCACAGAGATTCAGTTGTCTGAAGATACGTAAGAAATATCTTTCCAGACAACATTGGTGTAATTAAATGTGCTTATAAAACATGAAATTAACTGCTCACAGATTACTTCTTCAGAAGGAAGGACCTGTACTACCTCCTTTTGCAAAGATGTCACTTCTTTATCTGCAATCCCACAAGGCACAATATGCTTGAAGTAGGTCAAATCAGGATTGATGTTAAATGCCAATCCGTGGGACGTAATTCCAGACGATATACGAACCCCAATCGCACCAATCTTCCTCTGACCAACCCAAACGCCTGTTTCACCGGTTTGTCCTGCTGAAGCTTTAACACCATATAAAGAGGCCAACTCAATCATTGTTAATTCAAGCTTCTCAATGTATTTTCTAGCCCCTAAGCCAATCTCTCTCAAAGAAATAATGGGATACAAAATAGCCTGGTGAGGACCATGAAATGTGACATCACCTCCTCTTTGTGTGTAGTGAAGCTCT
This sequence comes from Jacaranda copaia, assembly GCA_014898725.1. Taxonomy (NCBI): domain Eukaryota; kingdom Viridiplantae; phylum Streptophyta; class Magnoliopsida; order Lamiales; family Bignoniaceae; genus Jacaranda; species Jacaranda copaia. Next base: position 1,099,737 of record JACGDI010005557.1, read on the forward strand.
GCCCCCATGGCTTTAAGCTCAGATTCAGAAACCAATATATTGTGATCGGTTCGCCTTTTGCCAAGAGTATATGTGGGTGGGTGCTGCAGGGACAGAAGGGTATCTGTGATCTTATGTGCTTTTCTATCCGATGCCAATTTCTCTTGCAGCTTAAGTGCCTCAAAGTAATTGACCACACTCATCTTCCATACCTCAAGGCTCCGAGAAACTCTCATGTCCTGACTGACAAGCATAAGATATCAAAATTCATCCAAAAGTCAGAAAAAGCAACCATTCCAGGAAGATATCTTAGCAGCATAAACAGGGAATTTACACAGTCAAAATATGTCTTTGCTATTCAATACACTAGAAATACAAAAAGACCAACACATTAACACCTATATGACTACAGTTCTTAATGCAAAAGCACCAGAACATGAACTCATGATAACATATAGAATTCAAAATAAATCTTCTGTTATTTTGTGCATACTGGAGCTATAAGAAGAAAGATTCCAACGTCTTTCAGATGCAACCCAAATGACTTCACCAATATCAACAGAAAGCTACATGAAGACAAAGATAGCTCTTCCACTATACACTATCGACATATAAAAGGAATTCAGCACAAGACCACACTATTTTGTTGACTCGAGAGCGAGCAACTTGAAATAAGATGGACTATTAAATAAAGTAAGTTCTTATCCATATCTGAACTTCAAAATGCTCTTCCCAGTGCCAATAGGTCAGCCTGGAGATGAATCAACAATCACATACAATATATATGTAAAGAAATTGGCAGATGCTTAAGCATAGATTCTTTTGGCTAGTTCCCTAATGACATATTGTCCCATGAGATTTTCTTCTGAAGACGCCTAGAGATGGGCAAATTTTAACCCTATGGTAGCCTATTCTTTGGTCAATTCTTGGAGAAATAGTCGGCCAACACGTTTTTATCCCTGCATAAGTTTCAGTTAGGACATGCTGTCACATGGCATCCATACAGGACTAAACATTGAAAGTAAATTTCTTTTTCTTTTTTTTGAAATTATCTAATTAATTAATCCACCTCCAGGAAAAAAAGTGAGAGCCTAGAGTGAGTCGCTGCTGCTGCGCATACAAAATCTAATATGCATTGACTCAGTTGCTCGCTCTAAAGGGATCCGAGTTAACCCAGTTCTAGATTTTCAAAACCCTAACCCTATTCTGACTTCTCTGAGACTGAAATGAGACCAAAGAACTTTTTCCTAAGTTGACTGTAAAGACATCTCATTTGGCACTTTTCCACCCATTGAAAAATTTTCTCTACCTCCGACTTCAAAAATGAGAAGACGAAAAACCGGGGTTTTGAAGTTGAAAAACCCAGCAAAATTCGTTTGTTTAATCGTCACCATTTCATTCATCGTCATACAGATTATTTCAGCACTTCAGCTCAGAAACATCTCCCCTCCAAAAATATTGTCACCCAAAGCCAAATTTCGTAAACCTAATCTCTCCAGAAGCGGGAAAATCGGGGAATTCGGGGAAACGGTGATCCGAATGTTACCGGAAGATCTAGCGTTCACGCTGTTTCTGCCTTCGGAGGAAGCGTTTCGCTGGGACTTGAGATTGAATCGGAGCGACAACAATTCCCACGCAATACTGACGCGAGTGCTTGGATTTTCAGCTGTGCCCAGATGGATTTCTTCGGCGGATTTGGAGTACGGCAAAGAGAAAATCTACGATTCGATATCGGGATTCAAATTGTATATATCAAAGGATTTGAATGAAATGATGGTGGTAAATGGGGTAGTTGCACAACAAATGGGTTTGAAAATGGGAAATGTGTTAGTATATGTTATGGATGGAGTTGTAATGGATGCTGAGTTTGAGCAATCAGTGAAGCCTGAAGATGAAGAAGAAGATGAAGTCAATTAAGTTTCAACCTGCTTTTAAATTTGTCTTCAAATATTTTCCGTAATTTAAGTATTTCTTTAAAACATTATTTGCATTTTCGGTGATGCAGGCAGTGAGCATGGAAATTACTGTCTGGTTATTGAAATATAAATAACAATATATATATATATATATAAATTAATTTTCATGGTGTCCTTGAATTGTTAATTTTAGAACCTTTTCAAGAGGATTTCAAAAATACAATAAAAGAATAAAATTATTAAATAAATATGCAAATATTTATAAGAACGAAAGTTGTTAATAACTTAAAATTTTATATAGATACACAAATATTGGTTAAAAAAAATATTTTTTATATACACACACCAAAAGGTCATTGGAATTCAAATCGCAAACCTTACATTTATATCAATATTCAATAATCTTATAGGCAATTAAATGAAATATTTGTAACAATTGGGTATAGCAAAAATCATATTTGGAAGCATGCCGGTAAAGAAAAAAAGAAACGGGAAAAGGACAAATAGATGTTGAAAACTTAAAAGTACACTCCATTTAAGTTTTCACAACTTGAGACTCAAATTCTTTTGTAGTCTCGACATGCACGTAGAAGATTTCAATTTATGAATAATATCATTTGATTGAAAAAAGAAAAAGTATTTTCGTCAATACTTTTTATTGAAAACAGCATAAAATTAATTCTAAGTATTGACGAACATGCATCCTCGGAATATTGGCTCCATCGAAAAATTGAATGCGTATTTGGTATTTTATCAATAGTAACTTGAACTAATTTTTAGTATTATACCAGAAAATGAAGTAAGAGAAATACTAAGAATCTACAACTCCCGTCTTTTGATCAAAGCCAGGATTTGCATCTAATCCAGACACAACTAATTAGTACTCAAATACATCCAAGGATATCTCTATAAGAATATCACAACAAATTCCGAAGCAAAAAACCAACGTCGAAGATCTGCCTGAACTATTTGAAGTGCCTTCCTTTTGCAACATCACCAGAATGGAAGTTTGCATTGTGAAAGAATTTAAGGGAAAAGCAAACTCTTCTTACAGAAATTTCCATGATCAGCTACCAGCGGCAGTAGGCACGGCAACTGGCTTTGAATCTTCTGCCTTCTCATGTTCCTTGTTAAGCATCTGAAAATCATTTTTCCAAAATGTCAGAAACCCATAATTCGTCATATGAACATCAACAATTTCATGCCCCTGAAACAATATATGCATCATGCCACCATCAGTCTAATGCATGTCCAGTCAGCTGGCCACTCGACTCGAGAACGTGAAAACATGAGCCTTCTTGTGGCCCACCTGATTAATTGAATATTTTAATATCATAAAGTGTAATAATCTTGCAATACTAGGCATTGTAGCATTGATCTGTGTGGTGATGTAGCTTTGAATATCTGACATGGGAGTTATGTCCACAAGAACAAAACTCAAATAAGTTGAGGGGGGCGCCACTCAAACAGTAGAGCATGTGGTTGAATTCAACACCAAGCGAAACAGCTTAGCATGTCGTGGATCCTCTTGATAAGCAGTGCCCTTGGGAAAGGGGACAGAAGTGGTGCATCTTGGTGTAAAGGTTTTGCCCCATAATGCAGGATTTAGTGCTTGGTAAATGAAGAATATAAAAAAGAATATAACCCACCAGCTATGGAAGCAGGTATGTAAGTGCAATTGATGATGTGTATTTTGGGACAGATAAAACAAGGGTGCCCTCTATAAATAAAGAAATTGGCTACCAGCTTCTGAGCAACAGTGTCTATCAGCACTTTCAAAATCTCATTATTACTTTTGTTAGATTCATTTCCACAGATAATTCATAATTCAGCATAATTCCTACCTGCCATATTCCTTTCCGTTCTTACTGTCATAGAATCAATAAGAGTATACCACTTATTTAGAAGTCTAGACAAGTCTGATGAATCATCCATTTTCAACAAAAGGATTAAAAGATTGTTACATTTGTGTGTGTGTATATATATAAAAGAAACAAACTTAAGTTATTTTACATTAAGCACATACAAACAAGACAAAATGGGAAGAATATCTGACCTTGTTATTGATCAAATTATGGAGAGCAATAACACTTCTGATAAGGGATGACAGATATATGACCAACATCATATCATTTGTTTTCACTGTAACGAGAGAGCAGATCAGTAAGTACATTGAAGAAAGCCAGCAAATTCAGAACATAATGTAGGCACAAACTCATTAATTGAGCAAAAAACAAACAATTGGCATCCTACTGTTTTACCTGCAAAAGCTTTAACTAGTTCAGACACGTTTAGATTTGGGAGTAGGTTGAACACATCCTGCAGAAATTTGGTCATATTTCAGGATGAGATGCAAAATAATTTCAGGTTGTAAGATAATGCTTGATATAACAAAAAGGCATATGTCTATTTATTAAATTTGATTTATTCAAAATAACAACAACAAATAGAAAAAATTTCATTATTGTGAGTTCATTTGCACAGCGAAGCAAATTGATACCTGTAGATGGTAGAGTATTTCATGATTTAAGGGGAGCTTCCCTTCAATAACCAGATCAAGATAACTTCGAATCTCTTTCAGTCGTGCATCCAATCCCTTCAAAGCAGCAAGTTTTCCAGTCACCTGGACATGATAAAGATAAATAGGCTATTAGAAGGGCATCATCAGTACACAGTGTATACAGGTGGCATTAGAATCCAATATTTCAAATCATCAGCACAATGAAATGGGTGAAGCGGATAAAAAGAAACCTCTGTTGCAAGGGTACTGATAGTTGTATCTTTTACATCTCTTAACAAGTGCTCCACTCCTATCCAAAGAAGAATAAGAATAAGCAGGAACGGTAAGCAGTTTGGGGTAGTTAATTAAACCCAGATGGAAAGTAAAGCATCATCCAAGCTGAGCAACAAAAGCAAGAACCATAATAAAATGCAACTTTTTTATGAGATGACCATACCAATTTCCTCAACTTCATGAGCTGCAATTTCTGAAGGAACATGGACGAAAACCTTTTGGCTTTTCTGAGTGGCATTCTGCAAGTTCATCCAAAAATTAGACCATATCTTCAAATATTATTAGTGGTTTCTGCTGAATGACTAGCTTCAATTATTCAGAATTTTCTGTCTTATATCCTCTTACAATTTTTAGTTATTCTCTTTCAGCAAGCCAAAATAAAAAATAAAAACAAATAATAATAATAAAAGGACAGAGAGAGACTAATACGACTTGATGCATTAATAAACACACAGCAATTATCATTTTTATCATACCTCTTTAACCTCCTCAACGGCATAATAAGCTTTAGTAGGTATTCCAAGTTCTTTTGGCTGAACATCAATGATGACTAATACAGGAGTGGGAACATAGCTACAATAGGATGAGGAACCATGAATAGTTATTGAGTGTAAGGAAATGTTTTTGAAAGATAAAATCAGCAATCCATGAGTTGCAGATGCAAAGATAAAAGTCTGGAAATGAGCATGAAAAGAACCAACAACAGGGGAAGAAAATCCTTTTATGAGGACAGAAGAAATATAACCTCCCATGTAGAAGTCCTTTATGAGGCAGAGCAATCTCCCAATGGAAGATAAAAATAAATAAATAAATAAATAACTTCTTTCCTTTATGAGGACAAAAGCCTTACTCATTAAAAAGTCCATGTACGTTTAGGTCATTCTCCCTCAGTTTCGGACCAGTGCTATACCAACCAACAACATGCTCCTTGGCTGACAGGATTTATAGGTACATCAGCTTGTAGTCAAGCTCCCAAAACTACACAATCAGAAACTATATTGATGGAAAATTACATACCATTTATTCTTCTGAACATGGAAAACATCGACTCATGATAATTATGGTCAAGAAACCAGATGCTTGGGTCCCTGTCATCTTCTTCGAAGGGTACTGTTTACATCAGCCAAAACATTAGTAAAGCTTAGCACATGCAACTAAAAAGCAATACTAGAGCTCCAAAAGTTGAAAGGCATTTCAGGAAAGACAAAATGAGAGCCACTGTTCCATTAATTAAAAAAGATAAGAAGATATATTGAGATTGAGAGGTTTGTTATGATAAAATAATGAAATGCCTCCTCCAAGAAACTCATATTTCATAGAAGTTTCGTAAAGAAAATGCACTGGTATGAGCAAGACATAATGAAACCAAACCCATGAACCACCCTAGCAACAAGGTTATAGATTCATAGTTATATAAAAGCCAACAGTATGCTTACTATAAAAAGAAAAACGAAAAAAGAAAATGAGAGATAGGCACAGACAATGTCTTCGCATTTATGCGTCTGAATAGTAGGTCACGATGATCAGAGAAAAGGTTTCCAAATATTAAACAATTTTATGTAGCAATACCGCACAAAAGGTTTCCAAATCTCAGTCTGTTTACAATGAAAACACAATTTAACAGAAAGTGAACTTACTAAAGCAATCAAGAACAAGATTAGAACTATAATTGGTTACACAACTGAGCTAAAATGGACTTAGTGAATTTGTCAAATTGGATATCAATATTCCTAAAAACATAGGCACCTAACAAGCTGCATCATGACTCAAGTAGTGAGACAAAAATGAGGATGAACAAGATCATTACTATTGGATATCTCCACCTTTTTGTCTGAGATTCATCATTTCTATTCTTCCCAATCAGAAATATGTACATTAAAATAAACAAAAGCAGAAAGATTTTAAGGAAGGTCCTCCAATAAACACTTAAAGAAATCCTATCACTCGAGCAAACCAAAAGCATGCGTCATTTTCAGTTTAAAATTCAATGGTTATAAAGATTATAAAAAACATTCCTCCTTTTCTGATAATTTTCGGAAAACATTACATGCCCAACTCCATATAAGCTCAATGCACTTCAAAATTTCTTACTCCCAAGGATTCCTATTAAACACGCCTTCTGTTTCAGTCCTGTTAAAGTATGCAAAACCTCACTACAGAAGCCAAAATTTAAACCCTAAATAACAAGCAAAGACTGCAGTCAGTATTAGCCAAATTCATTTCCCTCCTAGAAAAGCCCCTAAAAAATTCTTCCACCGAAATCACGTCTTAGAAACTATTTATAGGCTACAATACAACTCCTCCGAAACTCAAGTGCAACGAAGAATAAAAACAACTAAACAATTACAAAATTAAACCTCAACAGTCCAAACAATCAGATCTGGAAAGAAAAACAAACCTGCGTAGCTGTTGGTAACGTCAACGGTTCCTTTAAAGGAAGTTCCGAGCAGAACTCCGACCACGCGTTTCCTAGTGTCACGCGCCACCCGATTGTAGTGGTCGACGATGCTCAGCAGCACCAGCGGGTGAACCACCACCTTCTCGATCGGCCGCGACGATATCTGCTGCGATTTTATCACGTCCATTAGCTACTTTCAGTAATTACTTTTTCCCTGTTCTTCCCTCGATTTCTCTTTTTCTGGGGATTTTGGTGACGATGAAATTTAATTTCTTGGGCGGAAAGGAAAATAAGTTCTCTTGTATTGTAAAAAAGCAACGAAAAAGGAAAACAAAAAAGAAAATCCTTTATTTTAATCGATGTAGTAAAAGAGAGGAGTTTGTGCATACGACTGGTTTTGAACTATGTTTATGGACTTTGAAGAATTTTGCAAACCAATAGGCCCAATTCGCATGGCAAAAGTGGACGGGGTCCAATGGGCTACTGGTAGGGACAAACCCAGTACAAAAATTGTCATTAATTATATATATTAATTGCCAAAAAATTTTATTTTATAACAAAAAAGATTTTTACAACCTAATAATAGTAACCAAAATAATATTTAAGATATCATCATTAAAAATTGATGACATACCTATAATGACAGCATTATTGATGATAATAAAAATATTTTCACAAATAATTATAATAGCAATTTATTGTTGCCAGATTATTATCATTATAGGCATATAAGTACATTAGTCCTCGTTATTATTAATTATATTATAATAAAATAAAAATTATTATTAAATAAAAAATATTATTAGTTAATGGTAAAGTAAAAATTATTGTCAATTAATATTACATTATTCTCAACACCTTTTAATTTATAATGTTTTTTAAATAAATCTAATAATACTCGTAAGTACATAAAAGTAAATAATCCCTAAGATAATGTTTGGATATAAATTATATGTTTTGGGAGTAGGGTTAGGGAAGGTGAAATGTATATTGGAAAATGTGATGTATGTTTGTATATATTTTGGGAATAGTTAAAAAATTATTTTGGAGAATTTTCGTATATTTGTTTATATTTTGGAAGGAAACAAATTCTATTATAGCAGTTAAATTAATATTTTTTTTATTGAATTTTGAGGGTGTAAATAAATTTTAGTAATATTTTTTATTATGATAATAATAAAATATTGTGATATATAAATATATGTATTCTTAAATGTGTGTGGTTTTTGAGTTATTGCCACTTTAATTGTAGGGGTGATCTAGACATTTTGGATAGCCATTTTAAGAGAAAATCATGGTGCATATTGTTTGGTTATATTCTTCCAGAATAAATTAACACAAACAAATAATTTATTCAACATTCTACCAGAATAAATTTGTTCTGACATTATGTAATCAAATAAATAATTTATTCCAATTGAATATAACCAAACAAATTTGTTTCGAAAGAATGTAACCAAACATAGCCCATGTTTTTTTTTTTTTTTTGATATCCTAGTTGGTGGGTTGTGATCGCCACAAAATGGGAGGTGAGACTATTGAGCATTGAGGATCTATAAATATTTAGTCAAAAATTGCTGGATTTTACCACTCCTTTTAAGGCTCTTTGGGAACATAAATTAATGGAAGACATAAGGCCACCAATTTGAAAGATTTTGTGTATGTATGTGTGTCTATACATCTATACATATATTAGTCTTAGAGCTTGTTTGTTTGATGTATTTGAATTAAGTATGATACGTATAATTAGAATAAATAGTGGGTTATTGTGTATTTTATCTAATATTTGTTTGCATATTTTTAATAATTTGATATCAAACTTTAATTATTTGCTTGGCATGATTATCCTATTTAACAAACTATAATTTATTTTAACTAAAGTTGAAAAATGTATCATATCCTAGGGTCTTGATACGCCAGTCAAATTTGGTCTTAAATGCATGTCACACTCTAATCATATCAAAGACCTCTAAAATTGAATTAAATATTAGAATTGAGTTGGATTGTTGTGTATCTATATACAATATCAAAGCTAGCAAATGAATTCTTAGAATACAACTAACATAGATATAATATTTTTTTTGTAATTAAATGAATTTCACAAACTTTGACTGATTATTTTTAATTAATCCAAGAAGCGCATGCTTCATTTTTAAAAAATAAAATATTTAGCTCACTATTTGATATTTGTTTTTTAGGATTTGTCTCGAGGCTTCGATCGTTTTGATGTATTTTTTTTAATTTTTAATTTTTTGTATTTTACTTATTTCCCCTTGTTTGAGGCTTTTAATTCCAAGACATGGACTAAATTTTGAGGATGTTAAAGTTGGAAAGAAATTGACCTTATCCGCGCCAAAATTCTTATAAAAATATATAATTATTTAATTATTAAACATATTAAAAAGCCAGAATCAAAGCAAAAAGGTATGACCTGAGCAGTGGTTACAATTTCAAAATTGATGCATTGTATTTTTGAGCTAATTTTCCATCCTTTTTGTAGGTCGACGGTGGGTTATAGCTTAATTTTTCGGCTGCCCCTTTCTTACTTAACAATATATACATATATATAATTATATGTTGATGTTAGGATATACCAACATGCAGTAGTGCAACACAATAAATAAATTTTGCAAATTAGATTATCAGAAATTCGAACAGATAATCACAATAATGGCAAAACGTGCATTTTTATCAATTTGAAATCCAAATATAGCATGTGCAATTAGAATTATACATACAGCATATTCAAGGCATAACAGAATTCATGCATATGTTTAACTAGATATGAGTCCAAGAAAAGCCAAAAATTACATATCAACTGAGATATTAAAACAGTAAAGCATGCTATTAGTATAATTTAAATTAGATACAAAATTTAAAAGAAAACTTAGCTTAAGAATCCTGTATCGTAATAGAATCAATAAGATGATCAAATTATATAATTCTGTTTGCCTTGAAAAAATGAACACCCTGACTCACCAGTGCAATGGGCACATCGCTGCTCCTCCCAGGATAAGATGGTCCAACATGATTAGGGGCACTCCATTTTATTCACTTCGAACAGTACTCAGTCGCCAGATTAGAATCATATAGCTGTACATTAGAATTTCAAGAAAGGGATATATAGGATTTGATGATTATATCAGAGGAGAGAATATCAAAATATCAAGGTAAAAAGGAGAAGAGGAATTTGAGAGAGGAATAACATGAGCAGAATGCTTTGTGCGTATGCAATGTGTCCTCCAAGTCTACCAAAGATAGACTATTTATAGAGGGAATTAAGGTTAGAGTTTGCCAATTAATAGCCTCTAACACGTCACCCTATCCAATAGCATTCAACCATGTCACACATCTACCAACATCATGCCATGTCGTGTAATCATCTCCGCCAAATCCCAGATTCTAAGGCCAATCTCCAATGGATCTTGACTTAGTTAGACCTTTATCCGATCAGCCCTTATCTGCGGTTAAGTGTTTTGAAATTTTAAAATTTCAAATAAATTTTGTTCAAAAAGATTAGATTGAGACTAAGACATTCGCCCTAATGTCTGTGCTCATGCCTGCGACCCAAATTTAAATCCAAGCCGGGCGGCGGCATAGCGCGCACATGTGGTCCACTTATATGAACCCTTTAAAGAACACTTATCGAGCATTCATACTTAATCCAATATAAACTAGTCCACAATAGTTTATAAAATCAATGTGGAACAAGTAAAGGGTTGAAATAACTCTTCAACTCTTCCACGTGATTTTATAATTCACAAGCAAGTCTCATCTTTCTTAGAGTATCAATGAAGGATAATTCAACACTTAACCATTTATTCTTCCTCCATTTTAATCCTTTAATTATCTTTGGATTCCAACCATAATAGGCATCCATCCAAATAATAATTAAACATGTAATTAGGCTTGATTATGCCAATTACAACAATCCCCCCCACAAATCCAAAGATAATGGCTATCAGATTCATTATAGCTCGCTTTCATAAGTAGTACCTTTTGATTTGAACCACTCTCTAAGTTATCCTACTTCTGCTACCACCAAGACAAATGGATCTAAGCCTTGAATTTGTACTCGTGATTGTAATTGCATCCATCAGTAACAACAAGCTAAAGGGTATGTACTAATCTTTAGGGTTGACATATTAAGGCCATGTGTCCTTGTCCTATATCATAAATGTTTGTCAAGGAACAACCCAATTCCTTTAGTCTCGGCCAAAGGACTACATTCACTTAGTTGGGCATCTCCAAAGATACACTGCTAGCATCTTGTACAAATGACTTAACCCCATTTAGAATTAAACTTTTACTATACCAGTAATAATCAGCACCTATCAAGCATTTAAGAGAGAGACACCAGATACAGAGTATCAATTTAATTTTAGGTGTAACAAGATATACTCAGCAGCTTGTTTATACCACATTAAACCTACCTTGTGGGATCTCCACTTGGTAGGTTGGGTTGTCACTGTAGATATATCACTAATGGGTTTCTAGTCCCATCCTCAACTTGAATTTATGAACTGAGGACATATCAAGTCCTTTAGTTAGATGGTCTGCAATATTATTTTTGAATCCAACAAAATCAATTGCTATGACCCTTTCAGACACTAACTCCTTTATAGACTTTAGTCTAACTTAGATGTATCTTTTAGTCTTTTGATTGAACTTTGAACTTTTAATCTTTGCAATTTTGGTTTGGTTTTCATAATGTACTGTAATTCCCAAAAGAGGTTTGGTCACCATGGGTAATTGTACCATAAGCCCATATAGTCATTCTGTCTCTGTCCTATTAATGTCTAAAGCACACAACTCAGTCTCAAAAGTGGATTGAGTTACTAAAGTCTATTTAATAGACTTTCAGGAGACAATGCTCCCACCTTAGGTAAATGCATACCCTGTACACCCATTACTTCTGGAGTTTTTGGCTATCCAGCTAGCATCACTGTACCTTTCCAGCATTACAAGAAATCTCTTATAGTGTAAGGCTAGTGAAGCTAAGCCCTTTTGATATTGAAGTATCCTATCCAAAGCCTCCCAATGGGTTCGATTAGGATATCTTATATATCTAGCAAGCTTAGAGATTGCAAATGAGATATTTGGTCTAGACCTATTTGCAAGATATTGCAAGCTATCAATTATTTGAGAATACATCAATTAAGATACTGGCACACCAGTTTCATTCTTAAAGAGAGCCATTGAAAAATCATGTGGTGTTTTTGCGATTTTACTTTATTTATAGCCAAATTTCTCAATTATCTTCTTAGCATAGTGAGAATGAGAAATTGTTATACCCTCAGTTGAACGAGTCAACTTAAGTCCAAGAATCATATCTGCAATACCCATATCTTTCATTTCAAACTTATTCTTTAAGAAACACTTTGTCTCATTGATAATCTCAGTACTGTAGCCAATTAACAAAATGTCATCTACATACAGGCATATCATAATATAGTTATTACATTTAACTTTGCAGTAGACGCAATTGTCATTATTGTTAACTGTGAAGCTAAATGACAATATCATTTTGTCAAACTTTTCATGCCATTGTTTAGGTGCTTGTTTCAAACCATAAAGTGATTTAACAAGCTTGCAAACTTTTTGCTCATTTTTAGAAGCTACAAATCCCTCAAACTGATCTATATAAATTTCTTCCTCAAGATCACCATACAGAAAGGCTGTTTTCATATCCATCTGGCGAATATGGAAATCATATATGAAAGCCAGTGCTATAACCACTTGGATGGTAGTTAAATGAGCTATTGAGGAATAGGTGTCGAAATAATCTATTCCTTTATTTTACCTAAACTCTTTAGCAACTAGCCTGGCTTTAAACTTATCAACAGTCTCATCAAATTTAAGTTTCTTTTTAAAGATCTATTTGCTTCTTATAGTAGTACACCCTGGAGAGAGATTGATTAATCCCATATCCCATTCGAGATAATAGATCCATCTCACTCTTAATGGCTTCATTCCAATGCTTAGCCTCAGGAGAAGCCATAACATCCTTGAAGGTAACAGGATCACCCTTGACATTGTAAGTAACAAAGTCACTTCCAAAGTCTATAGTGATTCTAGCCTTTTTACTCCGTTTGGGTTCATCCAGTTCTTCAGAAACTGTGTTGCTCATACTAGGACCACCTCCCATATTTGCCATCTTTTCCACATGATCAGGAATTGATGTAAACTCAAGGGTTGAATCTAGAGAAATATTTTAAGGTATCCCAATTTTCATGGGAAACACATTTTCAAAGAACATAGCATCACAAAATTCAACTATAGTGTTCGCATCTATGCTCCGAATTTTTGATTTAATAATAAAAAATCTCATAGCATAAGATGTTTCCACATAGCCTAGAAAGACCACATCAATAGTCTTCGAACCTAGTTTCTTCCTCTTGTGTTTTGGGACTAGAACTTTTACAGAACAACCCAATACTCAAAAGTACTTCAGACTAGGTTTCTTACCTTTTCAGAATTCAAATGGAGTGCTTTCTTTATGTTTTAGGGGAACTTTATTTAGAATATGGCAAGCAGTATTAAGAGCTTTCCCCCACATGTACTTGAGCAATCCAAAATTCAAAAATAGATTGTTAATTATGTCCATAAATGTTCTATTCTTTCACTTAGTTATCCCATTCGAAGTAGGAGAATAATAGGCAATTTCTTTGTGAACTATGCCAAAATTTTGATACTATTCATAAAATAGGTTGGACCCATATTTTTTACCCCTATCTGATCTTAACCGTCTAAGTTTTCTACCAGTTTGTGTTTTGGTTTCATTTTTGAATGTAATGAATTTTTCTAGTGCTTCAATTTTATGTTTTAGTAAATAAACATAACAATACCTACTGCTATCATCTATAAAGGTGATAAAGTATCTTTTATTGTCTGTTGTTATGACCCATTGAACTCATAAATATCTGTGTGCACTAAGTTAAGAATTTCAGTTTGTCTTTCAATTGAGTGGTAAGGCTTTCTCACTTGCTTAGCTTTATCACAAATTTGACATTTATGACCTCATTCAATTTTATGATTAGGAATTAAATTTATGTGCATTATTCATTTGACAGAATTAAAATTTAAGTGTCCTAAATGACTATGTTAAATAAATGAATTCTCAATAACATTAATGATAGGAGAATTAAAAAAATCAACTTTATTTGAACCAATAATGTTATGAACTCGTAGTTTAAACAAACCATCGAAAAGATAGTCTTCACAAATAAAAGTTTCCTAATATAAAATTATAACTTTATTTGAATTGAAAGAAATTTCATAACCATCTCTAACTATTATAGAACTACTTATTATATTTCTTTGAACTGCTAGGACATGATGCGCCATTTCCAGAGATAGTATGCGCCCTAAAGGAAATTTCAGGCCCATGCGTCCTATCCCAAACACATTGGCTACAATTAAGTTCCTTATCATCATAGTCCTTCTGCTAACATGTTGGTAAGACACAAATAGTGATTTGTTAGCACAAACGTGCACATTAGCACCAGTGTCTATCAACCAGTCATATGGTTTATAAACACAGAATAATTCAGGTTTGAAAGAAACATACTTCTTAACGAATGCATCAAGAACTCCAGCTTTGCTGGTGTCTCTAACAACCATGTTGACAACTAGTCCAACAGATTAGGCTTTAGCTATGGCTTTCTTAGAGGGACACTCCTTAGCGTAATGCCCTTTTTGTCTACAATTCTAGTAAAGCTTATTTGCCTTTGGTTTTTTATTATTTTTGGCTCTTCCTTTATCGATGGTTTTAGAGTTCAAGTTCAAGTTAGCTTTAGTCTTTCCTACTATCACATTAGCTTTGGGATGATACTTAATAGGAACATTATGAGTTTGATTCCTATGTCCCTCTTCAATGCTTATGGCGATCATTAGATCATCTAAAATTAATTTCCCTTTCTGATACTTTAGAGTTATGCTGAAACTTTCCCATGACTAGGGAAACTTATTGACAATTGATATCACCATAAATTTCTTAGGAAGTTTCATTTCAGCATCAACTAGAAAATGCTCTAGATTGATCAATTCAGGTTTCTGTTCAGATATAGACCTGCCCTCAACTATCTGATACTTCAGGAATTTGAAAACTGAATACTTTTCAAACCCTTGCTCTTTGATATTGTATTTCCTATCCAATTCATCCCATAAAGACTCAACCGAAGAGGAATCAGAATAGTGTCCATCAAAGAGTGTATTAGACAAAGCTGACAGAATTGCTCCTCAAACAATCTAATCCTTTATTTTCCAATTAGCTATTTCTTTAGTCTTAGGATCAATATCAGTTGGTTCTGACATCATCAACTAAATCAATAAAAGAAAACCTTTCATCGTTAGCTAGAATTTCATACGATGTTGCCAACACTTAAAGAATTAGCTCGATAACTTTTTTTTATAGTCCAAAAAGGTTAACTTTTGCTGACACAACTTCACCAATAGCACAAGTATTTGAATCCATGATAGATTTCTAGCAAAAATCCTAAAGTAGAATATTTAGGCAGAATTTCCAAGCAAGATTCCAAAACAGGATACAAAATCAAGCAAGATTCCTAAACAGGATATCTAATCAGAATTTTAGCAGATAAATAACACACGAAATACTCATTTCTTCAAGATTGTTGATGCTAGGATATACCAACATGTAGTAGTGTAATGTAATAAATAAATATTGTAAATCAAATTATGAGGAATTCTAACAGATAATCACAATAATGGCAAAACATGTGTTTTTATCAATTTGAAATCCAAATATAGCATGCGCGATCAAAATTATACATACAACATATTCAAGATATAATAGAATTAATGCATATATTTAACCAAATATAAGTCCATGAAAAGCCAAAAATTATATATCAATCGAGGCATTAAAACAGTAAAGCATGTTATCAGTATAATTTAAATTAGATACAAAATTTAAAAGAAAACTTAGCTTAAGGATCCTATATCGTAATAGAATTAATCAGATGATCAAATCACATCATTCTTTTTATCTTGAAGAAACGGGCACCCCAACTCACCAGTGCAATGGGTACAGTGTTGTTTCTCCTAAGATGAGATGGTTTAAAATGATCAGGTGCCCTCTATCGTATTCATCTCAAATAGTAGTCAATCACCATATTAGAATCAAATAGTTGTATATCAAAATTTTGGGAAAGAGATATATATGTATAGGACTTGATGATTATATCATAGGGGAAAATATCAAAATATCAAGATAAAAAAAGGGAAGAAATTTGAGAGAGGAATAACGTAAGCAGAATACTTTGTGCATATGCAATATGTCCTCCAAGTCTGCCAAAGACAGACTATTTATAGATGAAATTAGGGTTAGAGCCTACCAGTTAATGACCTCTAACATATTACCCTATCCAATAGCATTTTGCCACGTCGCCTTTACATGTCACACATCTACCAGCATCATGTCACATTGCGTAATCATCTCTGCCAAATCCTAGATTACAAGGCTAATCTCCAATGGGTCTTGACTTTGTTAGACCTTTATCCGATTAGCCCTTATCCACAGTTAAATGTTTTGAAATTTTAAAATTCTAAATAAATTTTGTCCAAAAAAATTAGATTGAGACTAAGACATTTACCTTGGCGCCTGCGACCCAAATTCGGAGCCAAGTTGGTTGGCGGCGGCGGTAACGTGCACGTGTGGTCCACTTGTATGAACCTCTTAAAGAATACTTTATAAAGTATTCATAGTTGAGTTTAATAAAAACTAGTTCACACTAGTTTATAAAATCAATGTGGGACAAGTCAAGGGTTGAAATAATCCTTTAACTCCTCCACTTGGTTTTATAATTCACAAGCAAGTTTCCTCTTTCTCAAAATATCAATGTGGGACAATTCAACACTTAATCATTTATTCTTTCTCCATTTTAACCCTTTAATTATCTTTGGATTCCAACCATAATTGACATCCATCCAAATAATAGTTAAACATGTAATTAGGCTTGATTATGCCAATTACAACATTATATATATACATGTATAAATTCATTTAGAAATATAACACCAATACTAAGAAATTGAATTTTGTTTATCAATTATGAACAAATATCAAGTCATTTTTATAATAATGAAGAACTCTTATAATCATTTTTCTAAAAAACGAAGCTACTACACTACTAATTGTTCAATTTTATTTTTTAATTAAAAGAAGCCATGTTTGATTAATTAATTTGATTTGGACATGAATTTAGAACAAAAATGTTTAAGTAGCCAATTTGTTGTGCGTGTCAAAAGTTCGAAGAATGTTTGGATCTATAATGAATAATTCCGAGTGGGTTTCAAACAAAAAATTAGATTAACTTAGAATAATATATTGGGTGGAACAAAAAGAACAAAACAACAACAATAATTATTAATAAAAAAAACTACGAATTATGTGTTGCAATTTTGAAAGTTGAGAATAAAGTTGTGTTTTTCCTTATTTCATTCTTTAGTTTCATTTGTAAGCAAAAACAACACATTTTTCCTTTTAATTAGGGTTTTGCAAATGTGTCCTCCTCTTGAGCTATCATTTTCATGAAAATTACATATAATTAGTGTTAATACGTAATTAGTTGTAAGAAACTTTTTTATAAATTTAGAAATGAGAACAGAAAATTCATAAGCAATTATTGAGCACCAAACTCGTCTCTACCTCTATTATTCTATTCTTTTTCTCTCTTTTTCATTTTTGTCCTCTTTTTTTTCTATTAATCATCACTCAACTTGTGTGGACTCTGTCTTGAGTTTGGTGACTCTCATTGAATCATGGTCAATTGCAATAAGTAGCATCGGACCTACCGACTTGTGACTGTGCAACCTAGATGCCAAGAAAACAACAACAATCACACAAAGGCACTGGAACAAGGGGTGTTAGAATTGAGGGAAACCAACTAGACATTACTGATAAGCTAATAAGAGC
The DNA here is from genome assembly GCA_014898725.1 of Jacaranda copaia. NCBI lineage: Eukaryota > Viridiplantae > Streptophyta > Magnoliopsida > Lamiales > Bignoniaceae > Jacaranda > Jacaranda copaia. The sequence goes on from JACGDI010005557.1 coordinate 1,117,763, forward strand.
TCGAACAACAGCTGGAGAAAGTCACTAGACAGTTGGAAGAAATAATGGTCAACAAGGGGAAGAAGTCCGTGGCATTACCCACCTTAAATCCTCAAACCCTAACCAGTGGTTTCTTATCCATCCCTAACTAGAAAAGTCATGAAAATGCTACTCCCACTCTTAAAACATACAAGGTTGACTCCCAAAGTTCACTGGTGACAACCTCCGAAAGTAGCTTAAGAAGTGTCATAAATTCTTTCTGTTCAACCTCATGAGTGATTATAATAGGATTCTTCTTGCTCTAATGTACAAGAAGGATCAAGCAGATAGTTGGTTCATGGAGTACGTGGAAAGTAAGCAAGGGATAGGTTGGGATAAGTTTTCTAAGATGGTATTGCAATGATTTTGCTTTTAAAAAGAAGAAAACCTTGTTGTTCAGTTTAGTAAGCTTAAACAAACCATCACCATCAGTAAGTATGCTACTGGGTTTGAGAAACTTAGGTTTTTCATTATTAGTATGAATTGAACCCTATTTGAAAAGTATTTCATTAATAGCTTTGTGAGTGGCCTCAAGAATGAGATCAACCAAATAGTGTAGATGTTCAATCCCACATTGTTGGCTGGTGCCATTCACTTGGCCAAGAAATAGGAAACCTTGATAGAACTCCTTGGTAAAGGGTTTAAAAATGTTAAGAATTTTGCTCAAGGCAACTTACAAAACTAGAAAACTACTAGTCCAAACTAAGGAAAAACTAAAAAGATTCTCCCCAATAGAAGACTGTCCTCGGAGGAAATGGAGAATAGAAATAAACAATGCTTATGCTTTACCCGTTATGAACCCTATCACATACGCTGTAAGTGTAAAAGACTATTTGTGATCTTAGGTGAGGATGCGGAGAGTTCAAAAGTTGAGAAAGAAAAGTCTAAACCAATTCATGTTTTAGTTAGTACATTATCTGGGAAGGTACACCTTGGTACTATTAAGCTAATAAGGCATGTTGGGAATTGCACAATCACTATTCTCATAAACATAACGAGCACACACAACCTTTTGGACCTTAACATTGCTAGGCAACTTAGTTGTGAGGTTAAGTATGCCCAAAGATTGTTATTCGCTATTGGTAATGGAAGAAAGATCTAATGTAATACCAAATGTCCTACTTTCATATGGGAGATGGGGGACCATCAATTCACTATTGAAATAAAACTGCTAGGATTAGGAGGTTGTGATGTGATTATAGGTGTAGACACTTTTAGCACTTGGGGGCTACCATATTTGATGTTGAAAAGTAAACTACTAAGATCAAAAAGGGTCGTAAGAAAGTAAACTGATAAGGAGCTCAACTTGAAATAAGATTAAGCATGATCGCAGGTAAAAACCTCCTTGAGATGATTAAGAAAAAGAACCCCCTAATAAGGTGCTTATATAGTATCTCAACTATTAAAGAAGAAAAAGAACCCTCGAGCACCCATAACTCAAAGCTATATTAGATAGGTAACATCATCTGTATCTTGAGCCAACTACCCCACCTCTTACTAGGTGTTATGATCATAAAATCCCATTGAAAGAAAGTCTAGAGCCCTACAGATAACCATACATCCAGGGGGAGGAGATTGAGAAACTAGTCATTAAAATGTTGAAAAATGGGATCATATAGCCTAGCAATAGCTTTTCTCTTCCCTAGTTTCAGTAGTTAAGAAAACAGATAAGTCGTGGAGGTTTTATGTGGACTATAGGAATTGAATTCTCTTACAATTAAGGATAACTTCCCCTATTAAGAAATATCTTTATTATGATTGCTATATATTTATTTTTCTTTATTAGGTTGTAATCTGACCCCCACTAATTGTGGATCACATATTTTATATGATTAATTTTTGATGATTGATTATTGGGCATTTTGTATATATATAGCCTCTATACCTATAAGTAAGAATATACTTCTAAGTCATTTACCCATTTCATCTAATATTTCATTTTCTCTTTATAATGCTCATTCAATTTATTAACATGTTATCAAAGCACTAGGATTTCTAACACTTCACTTACCAATGACAGACACTAAACAACTAAATATTAACAATAGCAGTCACGTAATGGATTTATGAAACCTATAGTTTGTTCACTATTCAGATCATCCTGGTTATTTGCTTGTCCCTATCTAGTTGAATGGAGCCAATTATCAATCATGGAGAAGATTCATGTTCCATGCCCTCATAGTAAAAAACAAAATTAGATTCATAGATGGATCCATTGAACAACCTTCAGAAAAAGGCAAACCAATAGAATATGCATTTAGAATCAATGCAACAACATGATTTTGTGGTGGCTCACTTATTCAATGGAACCAAATCTAGCTAAAGGGGTTATTCACGCAAAGACAGCCTGCCAAGTATAAGAAGATTTTACAAATCAATTCTCTAAGACGAATACACTAGCAATCTATTAAATCCAAAAATCATTTTCTATTTCAAAGGGTACCATGCCGGTCTCAACTTAGTTTACAAAACTCAAAGGTCTTTGGCATACGTTAGATACATATAGAACTTTTCCCACTTGCAATCACATGAAAGAACATGATGAACAAAGAGAAAAAGACCATCTAATGTAATTTCTCATGGGCCTCAATGGCATGTTCAATGTTGTTTGCTAAACATTCTCATGATGTCTCTATTATCTAACGTGCGTCAAGCTTATTCACTTGTTATTCAAGAAGAGACACAACAGCAAATGACACTAGCCAACCGAAAAAGCTCAATCGTTGCTACAATTCAGAGATATGGAAATAACCTTTCTAATAAAATTAAAGACAAGCACTGCGATCATTGCAATAAACATGGTCATACAATTGAAAATTGTTGAACTCTAAAATATTCTTGCAAACATTGTGATACGAGAGGCCATACAAAGGATTGGAGTAAAGTTAAAAATGGGAAATGGGTTCCTAATAATTTAGGAGGTTAAAGAAATTGACACAACAATTCACATCAATAGCAATGTGGATCTCAATAAAATGAAATCAATTCCTTTCACGTAGCTAATGCAACAAAATTTTCTCAATCCTCACATTAGGTTCATTCACGAGACAAAAATAAATCACATAGCCTTTCCGTAGATAAGCTTCAATAGATTATTCATGCTTTATCTATGATGGGGCAAAGGCATAATGTTTCCAGTAATAACAGTGCTTATGCAAATGTTACAGGTTTGTCTCTTTCAATCAATTTTGTATTCACTAAACCTTAGATTTTAGATAGCAAAGCTATTGGCCATATCACTTTTGATTCCTCACTTTTCACTAAAAGAAATCATCATCAATACCCTTTGTTAATTCACCTACAAGATCATTGGCCTCTATAAATTCTGTTGGTCGTATGGCTTTTAATTCAAACATCAACTTAGATATGTCTTATGTGTCCATTCCTTTTGTCTAAATTTGATGTTTGTTAGCAAAATTACCAATGATCTAAATTGTTGTGCAATATTATTTCCCACCTTTTGTGCTTTGAAGGACTTAGCTATAGGGAAGATGATTGGCTCGGGTAAACAACGTGATGGTCTCTATTACATGTCTCAACTACAACAAACACCAATTCCATACCAAGTTTCCCAATACTCAGACTTATAGCATATAAATCTAGGACATTTGTCACCTTTTCACCTTAGATTAATAACTACATTATTGTCTTCCCATAATATTTCTTTTGATAATAATTATACTATTTGTCCTATGGTAAAGCTAACCAGATTTCTATTTCTTTTAAGTACTAAATCAACTATTACTCCATTTAATTTATTGCATTGTGATATTTGGGGCCCACCAAAAGTCCCCACTCACTCGAGAGTTCATTTTTTCCTTATTATTGTGGATGATTTTACAAGGTTCACTTGGGTATATCTTATGCAATACAAACTCAAAATTTTATAAAATCTTTTAATGCTTTTGCTAAAACCCAATTTAATGTGTTAGTCAAAATAATTAGAAAAAACTAGTATAGAATTTGAATGCATGAAAACATTTTTCACTCTCATGGCATAGAATATCAATATATTTGTGTTTCAACTCCTCAACCGAATGGAATAGTGAAACGGAAGCATTTTCATATTCTAAATGTTGCACGCTTATTACATTTTCAATCTCACTTGCCATTATCCTTTTAGGGTAATGTGTGTTGACTGTTTTCTACCTTATTAACCGATTACCATCCCCATTGTTATCTTCTAAGTTGCCTTTTGAGTTATAGTACAATTATTTGCCATCACTTGGTCAATTAAAAGATTTTGGTTGTCTATGTTATGCAACTGTTGTTAATTACAAACACAAATTTAACTCTCATGCAACATGTTGTGTCTTTGTTGGGTATTTACAAGCTTTATGATTAGAGAATGAAAACTTCTTTGTTAGTCGTGATGTTTAATTTTCTGAAACCACATTTTATTTTGCATCAATAACACCAAACCCAACTTTTGTGTTGCCACATTTTCCTAATATCATGGATAATTAGCATTCCTCGTATCACCATCTCAAAATATACAATCTTCTCAGCCGACGTCTTCATAAAAGCATTAGGAAAGGATCAATTTCAAACATTACGCAACAAGTTGGGACTTCATGTTATTCATTGTCCAACTTGAGGAGGAGTATTGAAAAATATCTTTATTATGATTATTATATATTCATTTTTCCTTATTAGCTTGTGATATGATCCCTTTAATTGTGGATCACATATTTATGTGCTTAATTATAGGTGATTGGTTATTGGACCTTTGTATATATAGCCTCTGTACCTATAAGGAAGAATATACTTCTAAGCCATTTACCCATTTCATCTAATTCTCCATTTTCTTTTTATAAGGCTCATTTAATTTATTAAGATCCCCATACCTTTAATAAAATGCCTTTTGGATGAGTTAGAGAAGGCATCCTTCTTCTCAAAAATAAACCTAAGCACAAGCTACCACCAAATTAGGATGAATCACCATGATATACATAAGATAGCCTTTGTTACTTCCTCAAGGCTTTATAAGTTCAAGGTGATGCCCTTTGGGCTTACTAATACCTCATCCACCTTTCAATGTTTAATGAGTCAAGTTTTCAAGGAATACCTTAGGAAGTTTAGGTTGGTTTTCTTTATGACATATTGATATATAGCTAGACCTTGGAGGAACATAAGCAACACCTATAATTGGTCTTTAAGGAGCTTAATAGGAATTAGCATTTTGCTAAATTGTCTAAATGTACTTTTGGGCAAGAGGAGGTAGAATACTTAGGGCATATATAAGTAACAAAAGAGCATAAGCTAACTATAGTAAGCTTTTGATTATGCTTAAGTGGCTAACCCCTAAGTTAGTGAAAAATCCTAAAAGGGTTCCTAGGACTTGCTAATTACTACATGAAGTTTGTGAGATATTATGTGGTAATTGCAAAGTCACTAATTGATCTCACCAAAAAGAGGAAGTTCCAGTGGATTGACAGTGCCCAACAAGCTTTGAAAATTGCCATGTCCACAGTCCCAGCATTATAGCTTCCAGATTTCTCAAAAATATTCATATTGGAGATTGATGTTTGCTATTCAAGGTTGAGGGCTTTTTAATGCAAGAAAAGCACCTTAGCCTATTTCAGTAAGGCATTGGAACCAAAGATACTGGGATTATCAGTTTATGAAAAGAAACTACTTGCAATTATCTCAACTGTGGAGAAATAGAGATCGTGTTTTCTTCAAAACCCATTTATCATTAGGACTAACCAACAAAGTCCTTGAGCAAAAAATTTCTACCTCTCTCCAACATAAGTACCTAACTAAGTTGCTAGGGTTCCAGTTCACCATTGAGTATAAGAAAAGAAGAAAGAATAAGGTGCAGATGCTTTATTAACACAAATGCAAGAGGAAGAGAATTATCAAGCCATTACTACACTTTGGCCATTATCGTTAAAAGATGTTAAAGAGAGTTACAAAACTGACCTTGTGGTCTAAGAGTTGATTGCGGAGAAAATGATAGACCCATACATCTTATCTTTGTATCATTACCAAGATGAGATTATTAGGTGCAAAGAAAGACTATATGTGGGACTATATACTAATCTTAGAACAAAGGTGTTCAATTTATGCATAACTCTAGCATGGGAGGTCATTGTGGCATCCAAAGGATACTGTAGAGAGTTAGAAACATCTTTCTATGGCCTAAATTAGCTGAGATTATCCAGCAGCTTGTATCACAGTGCCATGTGTGATAGATAAATAAGCATCAAGGGGCTACTAGTTTGTTGTAGCTATCGTCGGTAGTCGACCAGGCTTGGAAGCATTTGACTACTGATTTCATTGAGCAGTTGCCAACTTCAAGAGGGAAAAGTGTGATATGGGTAATGGTTGACAGGTTCACAAGATATACTTATTTTTTTGCACTTTCACACCCTTTTTCACAACATCACACATTGCACATATTTTTATAGAAAATATTTACAAATTACATGGTTTACCTTGTAGTATAGTTTCTAACAAGAACAAAATTTTTACAAACTTTTTCTAAAAAGAGCTTCTCAACACCTTGGGAATTCAGCAGCATCTAAGTGTGGCCTATCACCTACAAACTGACGGTCAGACCGAGAGGGTTAATTAATGCTTCAAAACATACTTGAGGTGCATGTGTGGCTCCTCACCAAAAAAATAGATAAACCAATTGGCTATAGCTGAGTGGTGGTATAACAACAACTACCACTCCTCCATTTTCATAACTCAGTTTGAACCATTATATGGCTATAAACCCTCACACCTGACTTTGGATCCCTACATAATGGCTATAGCCATGGGAGTGGAGGAACTTTTATCTCACAAGTACCAAGTCACTCAGCACCTTAAAGAGCATCTTTCTGAAGCTTAGGAAAAAATGAAATGCATAGTTAACAGGAACCGAAGGGAGGTTGAATTGACAGTGAGAGACTACGTTTACCTTAAACTTTAACACTAAAACAACTCTCGTAAGGAAAAGCAAATCGTGGAAGCTAATCTCTAAATATACAGGTTTATTCTAGGTAATAGAAAAAGTCAGCAAAGTAGTGTATAGGCTCGCACTTCCAACAGAAACAAAACTCCACCCAATTTTCCATGTCTCATTGCTAAAGAGGAGGATTGGGCCTTCAAACAATGTTACTAGCTTGCTGCCACCATTTGATGAGGAAGAAAAGGTGATCCTACAACCAGGAGCCATCGTAACCCGAACACTGGCCAAGAAAAATGATTCCCTGATTCCCCAAATTCTAATTTATTGAGCGCATCTACCTAAAGAAAAAGCAACCTAGGAAGACTACCACGTCATTACCTAGTAGTTTCCTAACATTAAGTCTTGCGGCCAAGCCTGAAAAAAAGGAAGGAATGATGTTGTGGTTTTGAAACTAAGAATAAAGTCCTATTTTTCCATATTCCGTTCTTTACTTTCACTTGTTAAAAGAAAATTGCTCCATTTCCTTTTTATTAGGGTTTTATTTAAGTAACTAGGGATTTTTGGGTTAATTGGGAATAATGGGAGGATTAAGTCAGGGCAACGTCGTTTGAGTTAGTGACGGCGGCAACGTTTTGGCAAAGATTTTGCTAGAACTAATTATAGAGAAGAAGGACAAGTGTCGTCCTCCTAAGTTATCATTTTCATGCAAATTACGAATAATTAGGGTTATACCCGATTTGTTGTGAGAACCATTTTTATAAATTCTAAAATAAAAATAGAAAATGTACAGACAATTGTTGAGCACCAAACCCTCTCTCTCTCCTCCCTCCTTTGTGTGTGTTATTCTGTTCTTCTTCTCTCCTTTTCATTTTTTTTCTCTTTCTTTTCTATTAATAATCACTCAAATTGCATAGACTCTGTGTTGAATTCAGTGAGTCTTGACATAATCGTGGTCAATTGCAACATTATGCCAAATGTTCAATAATTAAAATTTACAATGACACTAATAATACATATTAAATAATTTGAAAATTATATTTTTATAAAAATGATTAATACTGAAAAAAATGTTTTAAATTGCGATCATTGACAATTGGTAATAATGCATGTATAATAATGAAAAAAGCTGTTACTATAATTTATGACAAGTTTTTTGTTATCATATTTATGCATCACTAACTGTTAATAATGATAACTTAGGTACAATTTATATTATTATTAAATTTGTGAAATTTATTATTACAATAAAATAAATTTTTTATCACCTAATATATACAATTAATGATAAAATTTTCATTATCACTTAATATATTACCACTATTTTCTTTTCTTGTTGTAGTAAAGCCCAACATTAATTCAAGGAGAATAAATTTTCTTATTATCTGTACAATAATATTTTAGAATCCCAATTTATTTTATTATGTTTGGAAGCAATAAACAGCTCCCTAATTTTCAACCATTTCTTTGTTGTCTCTCCTCAGTTGTATAGGTAACGGCCATTTGATTTTATTTTTATTTTCATTATTTTTAAAATTTAAAAAATTAATTAGTAAAACTAACTTGAAAAAGAGTTTATATTTGAATAAATTGTTGGAAAAATAATTATTATATAAGGTTTATAAGGTTGTAGGTGGTGAGGAGATAATAATAATGGAAAAGAGAGAATATATAAAGGTTATTGAAAATAAGTTTCAAGAATAAAAATAAAAATAATATTGGGTAAAAATATATAAAAAGTTATATATTTTAATTTTCAAATAGTTAAAAATGTGAAAAGTGGGTTAAAAATAAAATAAAATCAAATAGACCTACTTGGTTTTTAAGCCCATCTCCGCAACAACTTTTCACTATGTTTGGTTGCGTTTTCTCAAAATGTTTTTCAATTTTGAGAACAATACCAAACAAGGAACTTCATCCCTTGAGTTATAGTCCCAAAACACATTTTTCTATCCAAAATTACCCCAAAATGTCTTTTTTTTAAGAAACGTAACTTGCCACATTCTACCTCTACCTCTCTCTCTCTCTCTCTCTCTCTCTCTCTAGAGCCCCGCCCATGAGGTCTCTGTTTCAAGTCAAGGTGCTACATATCCCAATTCAATTAATTCACATTGTAAATAAGTTCCACTAGTAACATCATCACAACACAGTGATCACTTGCGTCATAAAATCCATATATACTTAATATTTACAATGTAGAGCAACAAAATTCAAACTTAACATACTTTGTTACATAACAAGTCTAATAACTCTGTACAACTGACAATTTGTTCATAAAGTAATATACACTAGATACAACCACGAATGGTATGACTACTACTCCTTAGATCCTATTTGGGAAAACGAACTAAGAATATGTAGGAGGTGTAGAACCTAATAACTTAGTAAGGTGAATAATTGTTAGTTTATGCATCAAAATAAGAAGAGAACTAATAAGTTCTCTAATAAAACCAAAATATGGCAAGATACAGTAAAAGAGTTCGAATGATTCAAGGTTCACAAAGTGAGACAACGATAGAAAATAAGTTTAAGCATATGATGCACATAGGATTAGATGTAAAGTTCCAATGCTAACATAAACAAAAGTCAAGTTCCAATAAGCCAAACAGAACTATTAGTAATCCCCAACCATATGACTCTCCAAAACATATCAAAATGAATTTCTTATTTCTCTATTTCTCAAGTGATTAGCTTGGCATATCAAAACACATGTGACAAGGCTGACCGCATGCCTATCCTGCACCTACTAACAGCTAACTCTAACCCCTATGAGTTAGGATCATTGTGGGTACTAGTTGGAAGATCAGTCACTGTCAGTCCATTCTGCCCAGTTGTTTTTTCAATCCTAATCCTAGGCCCAACTTCCCATGGTGTTCCTATGAGTAACAAACTTCCCAAGGGCATCTCAAAATGGTAGCATGACATAATATGAACAGTTAGAGACAGATCCAGAAATGAGATCACGGGGAGGCAAAAGTTGTAAAAATATAAAGGTTTAAATATAAATTTTACAATTTATAAATTCGAAATCCATGTTATTCATTGAAGTTGAATATAACGATCTTTTATGCTATAAATTTCACCAACGATCGAATTAATATCAAAATTTTTAATAGTATCATTCTTAATATAAGTAATTAAGTGAATGGCTAAAATGTCATCTTTGATTTTATTTTTGGGCCTCTTTTTCGTGAAATTTACAGCCAAAATGTTTTCCTCACTTGTAGTATTTGAAAACCAAAGAAAATTCAAAAAACAATTCACTTACTTTTTGTCTCTTTATTTTAATCTCGTTGAACTCAAAGTAATGAATTTTGGTTGTTTACAAGTCCTTTAAAGTTCTTTTTGACTAAACTTCTAGGATATTTTTCCATGCAAATAAAATTGAAGTACTCAGGTCCAACCTAATTGTCTTTATTTGATTAATTGATTGTGAATATGAACTTAAAAATTTGTTTTGAGTTTTATAATTAAAATAGATGAAATTAAATTAATTGTATTTAATGCTTATCATTATTAAAAGTTTATTAATTTAATTCAATAAATCTAAATAATTAATTTTTTATTTAAGGTCCAACAAAAAAATTTAATTTTTTAAAAATTAATGAATGTTAATTAAAAATGAATTATTTTAATTAATAATTAATGATATGTTCTTTTAAAATTAAAATTAAAATTTAAATAAACTATTATTAGAACTTTTTAATATATATACACACACATGCATACAATAAGTTTTTTTTTGGGGCGGGGGGTAGTGGCCCCTGCTCTCCCAATAAAATATGTCCATGCCAACAGCAAAATCAAATTTCAAAATAATTTGTCATAGCATATTAGAATGCAAAGCATTTTGATCCAAATCACATAAACATATTGGGTGGCAAGATTGCCTCTATGACATTGTAGAAATTAATGGAACTATTTACGAAATCAACCAACAAGGCTAAAGAATATAGGGAAGCAAGGTAGTCATCAAAATTCAACAGAGAGACTCAAATGTCATGAATGGTACAGACAAGTTAGAATATGTACAAGCAAATCAATAGTCACAATAAACATTGATATAGGATAGCTCAATAGGCCCAGCCCAACAGTTATCGACTAAGCTATGGGGTAATGTTTGGGCTAATTCAATCAGGGTGGTTGAACGATCTAACAGTGAAATCTCTTTAGGTTGAGATCTGCAACTACTAACAAACGTTAGACTAGCTGAGGTGCACTCAATTAAGACACTCCGACGCTCAAGTTAGTATTGGTCAAGTGAGGGAATCGAGCAACAGAGTAAGAGCGTATAGTAAAAATAGCACACCTTGAGGATGGCTAGCAATGGGATATTTATAGCCTTCTCCAGGTGGATAATATGTTTAAAATGCCTCTATCAAGTGTAGAGGACTTTTGTCCTTACTTGGGAGTTATAGGTCATTTCTCATCCCTGTACTATTCCAGATGGCATTACCTCCTGCTTTCTTGGAAAAATAATACTTTAGAGGTGCACTTCCTAACAGAGGTGGTACTAGGGTGGCATGCGTTATTAATGCACAGGCACGCTAACTGTTAGGGCATTAAATGTGGCAATTTCATGATTTGGCGCCAAAGCGAGCACTTTGGTTAATGGTGGTTGACTATAGAAAATGGTCAACCAAAGAAATAGTTGAAGGGAATAGATGGCTTAAAGCTTTTTGTCGAGTAGGGTCGAGAACAATTCACTCGACCTAGAGGTTACGATTAAGTAGCTCAACCTAGGTTATTGCATAGGCAAAAAGGCGATGTTCGATGGCCCAATTGGGTCTGAAAGAGTAGTTGGGCTTCAATTGAAAAGTAGGCCTGGAAGCATACTTTGAAGTCGATAACTATTAGGCTAGACCTGTTGGGCTATCCCATATCATAAGTCCCCCCACTCATGGTCCTAATCGAACTTGTCGATGAGAAAGATAGAGAGTAAATATGTAGTTGACTGATGGTTCTGGATATTTGACCAAGGTTTTTGAATTTTTCATCAGGGTTTTTGAATATTCGACCAGGGTTTAGTGCATTTAATGCTTCTGTTACATTGAGGCATACAAAGTACTAAAAGACAGTCGTGTAATTATTACTGTAGGTTGAGTTCCCACATTCGAGTGCCTATAAATAGGCATGTTGAAATTATTTATTTTACACTTTTACTGCATTTGGTCTAGTCGAGCTTTGAATTCACAAAGCCTTTTTTCCATTCCAAGATTTTGAGTTTTGTCGATAGCTTGTAAATGTTACCTTCCCATTTCTACTTTTTCTTTGGTTGTTTGTTAAGCATGTCAAATACTTCAGATAATGAGGACTAGGTTGCAAGGGGCACAAATCCATGGAGAGGGTGAGAGTGACATTACGTCTAGTAGTTTGTTGAGTTCAAGCTCGACCTTTAGTAGCTTGAGTGATGAGAGAGCTGCTTTGGAGGGTGAGGCAGGCCCAAGTGAGGTGCTAACATCACGTGGTTGATTTTTCATCCCTAATCATTAGAGTGAGATTATTTCAAGGATTAACCTAACCGATTTGATATGCATTAGAGAGCTCTAACATATCCTTATAAAGTATGAACTCTTAGCTCTCGATCCATGGGATAGGAAGCATCAACCTTCGATAGGGTGTATTACCATTTTTGAGGAGGGGTTTAGATGTGGGCTTAGATTTCCTCTTGCACCAATTATGGTCAACCTCCTAGGTAGTCTGGAGGTCAACATAACACAGCTCCTTCCTAACTATTTTTCAACCATATATAGTTTTGTCATGCTGATGCACTTATTTGAATAGTTAGCTTCTTTCGCCAACTTCTCCAATCTTTTTCATCTCCCAATGTCCTGAAATTTGGGTAGCACTGAGGAATTTGAGTTCTATTACCTCACGGTGTAGTTGTGTTGAAAGTTCTTAGTGACCTCATTTTTGTCCTGCAACTAGGAGTGAAAGATGTTTTTTCTTTATGTTTGGGGACCCAGAGGGTTTAATATACTGAGGGGATGGTGGAAGGGGCACATCGAGATGCTGGGAAATCCAATCTCTAATTAGCTAAACACCATTATTCGAGACATTATTAAGTTTGGCCAAATATAGGCCTCAATTTTAATCGAGGAGAGGTGTTTGGTGCTGCATGGCTTGTTGCCAGCCAAGCTAAACTTACCCACAGGTGATTGACTAGGTAGTTCTCTATCGATTATCACGATTTTGTTTCATGCATTTTTCTACTCGAGTTTAATTACTTTTCTTTTGTAATATATTAGCAGATCGAGAAGAAATAATGAGCAGAGCAAGATAGGAAGTGATGGACTACCCTTAGGGAAATGAGGAGTGCCGCTAGGTAATGGCCACTTGCCGCCAAGCCACGACCTCAACCGCAGTCCCCGTACCCTATGCTGTGGAATCAACCTTTAGGGCTTTCCCTCCTCGACCAGCAATGATGACAAGCAATAGCCCTATTGATTGAGGCAAAAGACCTATGGTCGAACAGGAAGGTCCTACTCTAAAGAGGCAGTGGATGACAAGGGCAAAGAGAAAGCTCCCATTGGCTATGACCTATTTGGAAAACATAGTGATGAGGTGCTATTTCAACTACCTCAACTACCGTCACCTAGGTTTGGGATTGAGCTGAACATGCCCATGCACAACTCAACTTTAATAATGTCATCAACCTCGATCAGGGCCGCAACACTCAAATACATGGTAGCCAGGCTCTTCGTGTCTGACCAAAAGATTTTTATAGACTTGAGCCAGGTTGGTGCGCTCAAGGCTTTGGCGTACCATTGTAACATGGTAAGTGTAGGGTTGATTTTATTTTCTCATCGAACGCATTTTTTTTGTGGTCGATCATACTCTTCTAATAAATAATTATTCTTTTTAGGTGAGTCAGCTCAGGTATCACTTCTACTGGAGGTTAGAGCTAGCTCTGGCCAACCAGAAGCAGTGTAAGAGGGTGGGGATATGAAAACCTTGAAAGTGTAGCTTGAGTCATCTCAGGTCAGGGTCGACTAGCTGAGTAACGAGGTCGCGGATCTCTGCTAATAGCTCAATACCAAAGATTAGCAGTTGGTCACGACCATCAAAGAGAAAAGCTAGATGGATAAGCTGTTGCACAAAGCTTGACTAGATGCGCAATAGAGCTACAATTTTGGTTAGATGGTAGGGCACAATGCTATATTGCAGGAGGCTCGAGCATAATTCTTTAAGGAGCTCCCGTTGATGCAAAGAGAGATGGTGTAGTAGTTCATACTCTGCTCTGCCTTTCAAGACGCAAGCATAGTTTTCTCACTCAATGATATGAGGATTACATTTGAGAAAGCCACTAAGCAGCTCGAGTATCTGAACTACACCTTTAAGGTAGAGGATAAAGATCGTATCAGCCTTATCCTAGATGAGCAGTTATGACCTTATCCCTCACCCGACGAGACCACTATTGGAGAGGGCGCTGTAGGAAATATTCCAATCTCGGACATAATCAGTACTTAACAAAGACAAATGAGGTGTCAAGAAAGCTCGCCATCATGGCGAAAGAGTTCAACTTTGCCAATAACTTTGCCTTTGAGATTTGAGATAGCATAGTCGATGCAGGCGAGTATGTACTGTGCTCTGAGGATTTTCTAGTTAATGAGGTACGGCCTTTACAACCAGTGCAAGCTATTTTTCTATTTGCGTCAGCAATGCTCGAGCCAGGGATGGTGGTATTAGTTTTGTTGATTGTTGAGCTTAACAAAGCTATAGAAGAGGGCACACAGAGAGCTCAGGAAGGTACAGGGTCGAGTAACAACTGAAGTTCCTGTCTTTCAGGATTGTGGTCGCCCAGTATGGGCAATGTTGCACCTTAGTAATCTCTTCTTTTCTTTTGTATTTCAAGTTTGTAATCGACAACTTCATTCGGTAAAATATAGTAGTTATCTTCATCGATATGTAGTTGATTTTTTTTGTGCTTTACTTTACTTTGACCCAATGGTCTTGTCGAATATAGATGGTTGACAACCAAATTAATTAACATAAAATCCCATAACAAAGTTTAGGGTCGATTGCAGTTATTACCTTTACAAAAAAGTTTATGGTCGAATTTTATGATCATCATTAGATAAATGCCACTATACGGTAGCAAGTTCCTGCTCAATTATGTGGTTGATATGTGAACGACCATATTTGGAAAAATGTAGTGACTTGTCTTAGTCTGGTTGATCATAATTGAATATGGGCACTAAAAGGCCTTTAATCATTGCTGTGAAGCTATTGATTGGGCTAACTATAGTGTCGACTATAAAACTTGCGGTTTACAGTCACTCTGAGGCCTTAATTTGGCAGCTTGAAGTTGCTTCTTGGGTTGACTATGGAGTCAACTTAAAACTTAAGATTTAAAAGCTTTGATTTGGCAACTTAAAGCTACTTCTTAGGTCAATTATGAGGTCTACTTGAAACTTGGGGCTCAGAAGCCTTAATTTGGCAGCTTGAAGCTACTTCTTGGGTTAACTATGGGGTTGACTTGAAATATTGCACTTAGAAGCCTTGGTTTGGCAACTTGGAGCTACTTCTTGGGTCAACCACGAGGTCAACTTGAGACTCTAGGCTTAGAAGTCTTGGTTTCGCAACAGTAGCATTACAAGTGAATGATAGTAATGTTGCCAAAACTTTATTTATATCAAATAGTACAAAGACTATTACAATGTATTTTTATACATAGAATTTCTTCAAGTTGATGGCATTCCATGGGTGAGGAAGCTCATCTCCATGGATGTTGGCAAGTTGATAGGCGTTGTGCTTTGACACCTTGACAACGATATTGGGCCTCTCCCATTTTGGGTCAAGTTTGATGACATTCTTGGATACTTCTACCTTCTTGAGAACTAGGTCTCCAACTTTAAAACGGTGAGGCTAGACCCCTTTATTGTAGTTCTATGCCATTTTTGATCTATAGCGTTGCATGGTGTTATAGGATTTTTACCTCTGTTCATTGATTGTCTCCAGGTCAAGTTTTCTTTGAAATGTGTTTTTGATCGGGTTGAGGTAGATCACTTGAGCTGTATGTTATAAGAGTTCAAAGGGGATGACTGCTTTAGAATTGTAAACCAAACTATAAGGGTTGTAACCTATGGCAGTATAGGGGGTGGTCTTATACGTCCATAACACCCTGGGGAGGTCATCTACCCAGCTCAATCCAGTCCCTTGTATTCTGGCTTTCAGATGGTCAAGGATTGTTCTGTTCGTTATCTCTATCTGGCTATTTAATTGAGGCTTCCCCCATAGATGTAAAGTGTTGGGTGATCCCCAACGCCTCGCACCAACTTTGGGTGTTTCTACTCTGAAGTTGTGTCCCATTGTTTGAAATGAGGATCTTAGGGAGATCAAAATGGCAAATAATATTTTTTTAGATAAAACTTTGATAGCCACATTGGTTATTTTTGGGACATCTTTGGCTTCGACCCATTTGGTGAAATACTTAATTGCCACAATTATGAACTTTCTCTGATTCTTTATCTTTGGCAATAATCCCAGAATGTCGATCCCCCACTGATCAAATAGCCAAGTGATTTGAACTTTGACCATGGATACAGCAAGTTGGCGTAGGAGGTTCAAGTAAACTTGGCATGATGGATACTTTCAAGTAAACTCAACAGCATCTTTCAGTAAAGTGGGCCAAAAGTATTCGTATATGATGATCTTATAGGTAAGGGATCTTCATCTTGAATAATTCTTGCATATGCCTACATGGATATCCTATAAGATCTCATGAGCCTGGTTGAGATCTAGGCACCTCATGGGTGGTCCAGAGATTGACCTTCTATAGAGCTAGCCATGTTCGTTGAGTGTAAACTTAGCAGCTTATCCTCAAAGCCTGCGTGCCTCATTTCTGTCTTTAGAAACTGTGTTGTGACTCAGGTAGAGCTTTATTGGGTCTTACCATGAAAGATGTGTCTCCTCGATGCTCCCCACAAAATTTTCTTCGAGGATGCCTATTGAAGGTTTGTAGACTACCAGAAAAGTTATTGTTCTGTCTCTTATATGCCTGGTCAAGTTGGCAAATTTGGACAAGGCATCCGCTCGCTTGTTCTCTGATTGAGTTACCTGGCTGAGAGTGAACTTTTTGAATAACTACTATAGTCTCTTGACCTCTGCCAAATATTGGCTCATCTTCGAGTCCTTAACCTCAAAATTTCCTTCGACCTATTTCACAACCAACTGAGAGTCTATTATTGCTGTTAAGTGCTTGACCCCTTAATCAAGTGCTATCTTTATTCCAGCGAGGAGGGCCTTGTACTCAATAAACACGGCCAGCTTTATAAAATGTCGATCTCTGGACCACCCTTGAGGTACTTAGATCCCGACTAGGCTCATGAGGTCTTATAGGATGTCCACCTAGGCATATATGGGAATCATTCAGGAGGAAGATTCTTTACAAATAAGATCATCAAATATGGATACTTTTGGCCCACTCTACTGAAAGACACTGTTAATTTTACTCGAAAGTGTTTATCACGCCAAGTCCACTTGAACCTCCTACACCAACCTGCTGCACCTATGGTCAATGTTCAGATCACTTAGCTATTCGACCAGTAGGGGATCAATATTCTGGGATCATTACCAAAGACAACGGGTTAAAAAACGCTCATAATTATGGCAATCAAGTATTTCACCAAATGGATCGAGGTGAAGCTATCCCAAAAATCAAAAGTTTTATCTGAAAAAATATTATCTATCATTTTGGTCTCCCTAAGATCCTCATTTCAGACAATGGGACGTAGTTTCAGAGTAGAAACACCCAAAGTTAGTGCGAGGTCTTGGGGATCGCCCAATACTTTACCTCAGTGAGGAACCCTCAATCGAATGACCAGATAAAGGTAATGAATAAAACAATCTTTGACCATCTGAAAGCTAAAATACAAGTGACTTGGTCAAGTTGGGCAGATGACCTTCTTGGGGTGTTATGGGTGTACAGGACCACCCTCCATATTGCCACGAGTGCATTGTTTTAAGGTTGGAGACCTAGTTCTCAAAAAAGTGGAAGTATCCAAGAATGTCGGCAAACTTGACCCAAAATAGGGGAGGCCCTATCCATCATCAAGGTGTCAAAACACAATGCCTATCGACTTGCCAACATCGATAGGGATGAGTTTCCTCTCCTATAGAATGCCATCAACTTAAAGAAATTCTATGTATAAAAATGCTTTGTAATAGTTTTTGTATTATTTGATATAAATAAAGTTTTAGCAACACTACTATCATTCACTTGTAATGTTACAGCCGTGAAACTATGACTTCTAAGCTTGGAGTTTCAAGTCGACCTCGTAGTTGACTCGCCAAACCAAGGCTTCTGAGCCCAATGTTTCAAGTCGACCCTGTAGTCGACCCAAGAAGTAGCTTCAAGTTGCCAAATCAAGGCTTTTGAGCCTTGAGTTTTAAGTTAACCCTGTAGTCAACCTAAGAAGTAGCTTCAAGATGCCAAATCAAGGCTTCTAAGCCTCAAGTTTTAAGTCGACCTCATAGTCGACTTGGGAAGCAACTTTAAGCTGCCAAATTAAGGCCTCAGAGCGACTGTAAACCCCAAGTTTATAGTCAGCCCAGTTAATAGCTTTGTGCCAATGATGAAAGGCCTTTTAGCACCCATGTTCTATTATAATCAACCACACTAAGTCAAGTCATGATTTTTGCTAAAAAGGGTTGTTCACATATTGACCACATAATCGAGCGGGAACTTGCTATCTTATAGTTACGTTTATCTAAACGATAGCTATAAATTCAACCATAAACTTCTTTGCAAAGGTAATAACTGCAATCGATCCCAGACTTTATTATGGGGTTTGTTATTGGGTTTTAAGTTAATTAATTCGATTGTCAACCATCCATATTCAACAAGACCATTTGGTCAAAGCAAAGTAAAGCACAAAAAGAATCAACTACATATCGATGAAGATAACTGTTATATTTAACTAAATGAAGTTGTTGATTACAAACTTGAAATATATATGTAAAAAAAAGAGAGATTACAAAGGTGCAACATTGCCTATATTAGGCAACCATAATCTTGGAAGGTAGGAACTTCAGTTGTTGCTTGACCTTGTACCTTTCTAAGCTACCTGCGCACCCTCTTTGATGGCTTTGTTGAGCTCATCGCTCAATAGAACTGGCACCATCACCCCTAGCTCGGGCATTGCTGACATAAAGGGGAGAACGGCTAGTGTTGGCTGCAAAGGCCTTACCTCATCAACCAAAAATCCTCGGAGTGCAGCACATGCTCGCCTACAACAACCATGCCATCTCGGATCTCAAAGGCAAAGTTGTTGGCAAAGTCAAACTCTTTTAGCATGATGGCAAGCCTCATCGACATATTCACCTGCCTCCATTAAATAGCGGTCATGTCCTTTACTGGGATGTTTCCTGCAGTGCCCTTTCCAGCAGCAGTCTCCTTAGGTGAGGGATAAGGTCATAGCTGTTCATCTAGGATAGGGCTGATACGGTCCTTATCCTCTGCCCTGAAGGCGTAGCCCATATACTCAAGCTGCTTGATGGCTTTCTCAAATGCAATCATCGCATTGTAGAGTAAGAAGACTATGCTCACGTCTTGAAAGGTTGAGCAAAGCATGAACTGTTGCCCTTTACATCAGTGGGAGCTTCCTTAAGAATTCTGTTCAGGCCTCCTATAACATAGCATTATGCCCCACCATCTGACCAGAGTCATAGCTCTACTGTGCGTCTAGTCAAACCTTGTGCAGTAGCTCATTCATCCGATTTTTCTCTTTGATAGCCATGACTAGCTACTGATCTTCGGTATTGAGCTGTTTGTGGAGATTCGCGACCTCCTTACTCAGATAGTCAACCTTAACTTGAGACGACTTGAGCTACGCCTTCAAGGTTTCCATATCCCTTCCCTCCTGCAATTGCTCCCGGTTGGCCAGAGCCAGCTCCGACCTTCGATAGAAGTGATTCTCGGCTGGCTCACCTGAAAGGAATGCACTAGTTGCATTACATTAGAAGAAAACAATCATGAGAAACCGCAAAAAGAAAAAGAGAAAATATTAATGGTTTTTTTTCATATTTTTTTTTAAATGTTTTGTCAATTTAAGCATTTTTTTTTTAATGTTACAGATAGGATTTGATACAAGATGAAAATATGATGAGGGGAGATAACAATAGGTTGAAAGCCTATGAAAAAGCATCATGGATAGAACAAGATGGATAAAAAAAAATGTGGATGCCAAGAAAATTAAGATCTTTTCTCAAGGTATTTTTGAGGGAATAATGCCTAATATAGTTTGAATACTTATGTTCTTTCTTCGCTTAAATTATTCATTATTTCTTATTTGTTTTATTTATTTGTGAGATCAGTTATTATTTATTTTCATTTGATAATATATTAATTTTGCTTCTCTTAGTATAAATAATGCTTTTAAACTTTGACACGTATTATTTTTCGTGTAGCATAGTCCATCAATTCTGTGGAGAAAGTTCTCCCATTATCCTTTCCTTGATGATGGACAAGCTAACTTATTAATACTTGGAAATAAATTTGCATATTAATCATATTGATTCATTGCTAAATTTTTCTTTCAAATTTTCTTCCTATATTACAATGAGGAGTATTTCTTTTCCATATTTCTAAAATGAATAGATAAAAGTTTGTATGCATTCAAGAACCACGTGCAAGGATAGCTAATTTATCCAAAAACCAAGCTTGTCTTTATTTGAAATTTCTCAAAATGTTTTCAATCTCTCAAGACAATACAAAAGGTATTATATATTCTTGAATTTCACTACCAAAAATACTAAGGACCATCCAACTACCCTCGCCAAACACCATATATATATATATATATATAATATCCAATCACTAAAACAACACAAATATATAAATAATTAATACAAAGAATCAATCTTACCTCGTCAATCCAACAAAAAAAAAAAGATCAATATAATATTTACTATAAAATTTATTCCCTCTCAAAATGCTTCCAACAAATAATTTTATTCCAAAACATTCTCGAACAAACCTTAAAACAAAAACAAACATCACATTCTACCAACCTACTATGTAAAATTTATTTTTTCAAAATATTCTCCATAATTCATCGAAAACAAAAACAAACAGAGCCCAATATCATCTAGTAAATAATATATATATATATATATTTTACGCACACATGCATAATCTTTTCCAACACCCTGTCATGTCTTTCAATCCAAATTTAATGGAAATTAAATATTTTTTGCGATAATGTAATGGTTTTGCATGGAAAAAAGTCTCACATCCGCATGATCCAATAAATCGACTGTGTAATACCATGTAGAGCCAAAGGCCGTACCATGGAATCTTCAATGTATAGATATTCTATCACTATTCACTACATAAATATCTGCTTAAGGCCACTGCAAAATGCCACGTAGGGCAGAGGGGGAAGGAAAAGGAGAAGAAAATATTCATCAGATCAAGGCCAAAAAATTTCCTCATTAGGATGAGGACACCAATCAAATGGTCATTCGTCGTTATGAGATACCACATCATAAAAGCCATATTGGTGCGAGTTTCATCAAAAGCAAAATGGCGAAATCTGTTACAGGATCTGAGCAGCCGTATTCAACTTCTTAGCTAAGCTGAGTTGTGTTCTTGTAATGCTTGACAAATAAAGCACTAGCAGTTGGTCCTGCAGGAGAAGGAAACTTGAAATGAGATGTACTCGGAATAATTTACCACAACACAAAAATGTGAATGGCAGAAGGCAGAAACGATTAATCTTGGAGAGGCTATGCGATCAATTTGAAACTATAAGTAGATGTCTCCCAAGTAGAGATTATGGTTTCAAAATTTCATGATCTTTCTAAAGGACTTGGTTGTATTCAAGGCCTTCAATTTCTCTTCTTAGTTATTTTATTAAGTTTAATTATTCAAATTTAAAGATCCCTCCGTTGTTCTTAAACTCAGTCCACTTTGTCAATTCCAAATCTGTCTGGTAGCCAACATTTAGTAGAATGATACGAGTAGAAATCCAAGTGAAGATTCAACAAAAATCCAACTTGTTTTGTAAATCAACCAATAAAAGTACCTCGGTTTTAATCCTTCCTTGGTACAACAATAACCTAATATTTCTTCCTTTTTATTATTTGCTTGCCAGTCCTTTGCTTAGTGATATTCTAAATTACATGAAAAGAGATCTATATGTTTTCAAATACCACCCCACTCTCTTTACTTCATTGAGAAGATGTACAAGCTTTCTCCGAAAAGAGACCGTCAAGGCAACAAATATCCAAAGCAAAACTAAGCATACTTTCAAACATAGACTCAAGAGGGAAAGCATAGTGCAATGCAGCTATGGCCTGCTTAAAATAATGAAAACACTTGATCTGAGTGAAAAGAATTGGTACCTGCAGACTATCATTCACTAGCTTATCAAAAGCATGTGGGGATAGTTTTGGGAGGGATGCCATGGTATCTGATATAAATCTACCTATTTTAGCATCAGGGACAATGCGCCCTTCCTGAAAGGAAAAAAAGTTTAGCTGTCAATATGCTGCGAAGGGGCCACAACCCCAGAAGGAAAGAGTTTGTAAATAGCTATCTCACCACAACATCATCTACGTATTTGTAAACATCATTTATTAGAGCAAGCAAATGTTCCATTGAAGCTTCCATTCCTTCCAGATCATCAGGAAGCTTGTCAACATTTGTTGGCTTAAGTACTTCAACTGCAACATAGAAAAGAATTCTTATTAGATTTTTCAAAAAACAAAACAGAAAACTGCACACTTATACATCCAAATTAAATTTGTTAGAACAGATTTTTCCCTTAAGATAAGTTGAACATGTGTGTTAGCATGCATGCGCATATCACAGTCAGTTTTGCAAGGCATCATTCACAAATTATAATAACTGCACTCACTATACTTGCTCTAAGGGCTACGTCAATGATGAACCAGCTTTTAGCATGAAGTTTAGCCACAAGCATCGCAACCAGCAAACTGTATAAACACATCTAAACAAAGAAGCCTATGCATGGCCTGGATGACCTAGACGATGAAGTCAATGTCAATACAATACCCAAAACCAATGAACAAGAATTTATAAATTTTAACCTTCTCATATATCATACTATATTTGCATCACTAACCATAGAAATTTGTCTACGTAATGCAGGAACAATTGAAGTTAATGCATAATTGCATACATATGACACCTTCAAAAGTTAATGAATAACTGCCAAATATGGCCATCATGTCTTGCAAGCTCGAGTGCACAAACTCAAAAGCACACATGCTCTTCCCATCCGCCCAGCGCAAAGACATTATGCATCTCACCAGTCACCACAGAGAAACAAAGAGACATGCTTCTGCAAATGGCACAAGGATTTCAATATATCACAAGGTCAAGTAAATACATACATCCAATCTCCTCTGCCTCAACCATGTGTAGGTCCAATGGAATTTCTTGAAATTGTGCAGCAATTGGTTGATCTCTGAGAGATAGATTAATAGAGACAAAAGCCTTTATTGTAGTCTCCCCATTTTTAAACCCAGTATCAACAGTCAAATGAACAGGATACGTAACTTCTCTAGAGTAAAACTCATGGATCAATGCACTGCCACCAGTGACTCCAAAACCAGTTGAAAACCTATCAACACAAGCAATTATTATAAGCTCATAATCATCTTCCAAACTAACAAATAACTGTGACTTCATTATATCAGTAATTCAGGCTCTTATCCATCAATTACAAAGAAAGCCGTTGAAAACACTATCAAACATGCAGTTCACAGTATTACCTGTGTTAACCAAACCAACAGTTGAAAATATCACATTGGCATCAAAAAGGAAAACAAAGATAAATTTGATATGCCTTTCTTGGAGTACTCCAATAAAATAAATGCAGAAGTTGCTTCAGCCTTCAAGCACAAATTTGTATCATCAAGTGGAATGCATATGCAGATATATCTATAATTGCATCTTAAGAAGGTAATAATAGTCTAGACTTAAATGTCAGATTACCGCAGAGCCAGCTAAAAGAAAAAATTCAAATTTATAAGATAACAATTACCATCCAACAATGACTTCCTTCGGATTCACCTTTTGGTGGGAGGACAACATACTGTGATGATAATCAATATCCAATGCAACCTAAACCCCAATCAAATAGAAACGTGAATAATTTTTAAATAAAAAACAGAGAGCCTCCACTCTTACCATTCAAATTGAAAAAAATTACAGAAAAACCAAACAAATCAACCCAATGCCAAATTGCCAATATACGAGAGAACTGCATTGAGAGAATCCAGTCACACAATCAAATTAAAATAAAATAGCAGCACGCTCATTGAATGAAACTATAGCTACAATCTCTCTCAACGAAATAACGCATACAAAAGTACAGCAACTAATCATACAACAGAATTCAGAAATATAAATAAATATAACCACATTACTTCAAAGTCTAAAATCTAACAATGTCGAAAAACCTGATCCAAGGACTCATTGTGGGGAACAGCGTAGCAGTTGCGAATATCAACAGTGCCATCGGGCAAAACAGATCCGAGGAGAGTGCCTATGACGCGTTCCGCTTGGTCGGGTCGCCGCACATAGCAGTCGCAGATGTTGAATATCACCAGCGGATGAACCCTGGCCGACACGCTTGCTGCTGATGGCATGAACTGCAATACCGTTTGGTGCTTAGGCCCCATTGTTTCAATCACGCAGATTGTGTGTGTGTGTGTGAGAGAGAGAGAGAGAGAGAGTAGGGTTTTTGATTTCAGTATATTTTTTCTGTTACTTATATTTATAGAAGCCTCTCCGCATTCAAACTCCTGATTCCACGTTATTATGTAAAAGGTTTATATCACCGGTCTATCAAAATCTCCTAATTCTACATCGTATAAAAAGACTGATGTGACCGAACACAGGTCCCGCGGCGGCTATTTTGATTGCAGAATGCTGTACGCTGGATTAACGAAGATTCAGAAATTGGGGCTTCGTGGGTTTTCAAAAAAGTTGGACTGAATTTGATGGTTTGAGCCACAAGCTCTATTATATAAATAATTAAATTAGGATTGTTAATGAATTCGATTTTAATTTAAATTTTAAATTGAAGTTTAATTCAAATTTTAGAAATTTTAATCGATTAAAATATTCGATAGATCAAATTTAATTATAAATATTCATAATTCGTAATAAGTAAATTGGATTGCGATTGGAATTCGAACTTTAATATTTTTTTAAAATTAATACCCTTTAATATTAATAAATATTTTTAAATAAAATTTATTTATTATATTTGCCTAACATTTATATTAATGTTTATATTATGTTATGGATATTGAGCCTTAACTTAAAAATAAGAGAGATACTAAAAAAATATCAAATATAATAATATATAATATTTTACCTAGGAACTGATATAATATGAAATAAGGGTTTATTATTAAAATATTTAACTTTTGGGCTAATATATAATAAAAAAATATTAAAAACTCAAATTTGACATAAATGTACTTTGGAAATACAATATTTTTTATAAAATTAAAAAATAAAAAATAAAAAATATTAAATTAGGTAGGATTTAATTATGATATTGACTAACGAAGATCGTACAAAATATAAGCTCAAATTTAAATATAAATTTTGATAGCTAAATTTGGATTCGAATATTACTAATTTAATTCAAATCCAAGCTCCCGACGATCCTCTCAATGTATTAACCATTAAGAATGAACAATAAAAGTATCTATAATTATTATCATTGATAATTTTAAATCCATTTGTCATATACTTGGGCCCCTGCTCCCCCCCGCCCCAAGATTTATTTTATAATATACTCAGTGTGATGCATCAAAAATAATTTTAAAATATTTATTTTACTTCATGTAATTAAAACATGAATTATAAATTTTTTAATATTTAACGTTAAAAAATCTATTACTAATTAAATAAAATAATATGAATATTTTTTATTAAAAATATTATGTTTAAATATAATTTATATTTAAATAAGTTATAGAATATCAAGAATTGCTAATTCTAGGTTTATAAATTATACAAAAATTTATAAAATGATAAATTTTAAAAAAATAAAAAAAATTAAGAAAATAAAAATAGCACAGAACATTTTACTAAATACGCATTTTAAATTAGATATACACACACACACTTATATATTCTTGATATTATAACTAAACAAATAAAAATTAGATATATAGCACAGAACATTTTACTAAATATGCATTTTAAATTAGGTATATATATACACACACTTATATATCTTGATATTATAAATAAACAAATATTTTTTTAAACATATAAAGCTTTTTTGTGTGATTTTTTAATAATTTGGAAGTTACAGTTATATTTTCATGGCATTTGAAAATTTTAAATATTAAATATTTTTGTTGGAGAAAATATATAACCCTTTGTACTTTATCTATGAAAATAACTTACATTAGGTTATTAGTTATTTGATAAATAATTCAATAAATAGTTTGTAACATATAATTTTTATAAGTTAAAATACCTCTCAATATTCCATATAACTTTGATAAGTAAAATTTATTTATTTTTATTTACATATGCAGTTATTTTATTATTTTTGAAATTATTAATTAACATATATTATGTACATGAATAAAACAATAAGCAAATTTCTAATAATCAATTCAAAATAAAATGTCAATCTCTTATAATTTTTTTTATAAGTATATACAAATGTACGAATAATTAAATAGTTTGAGCTTTCCATTATTATATTGACAAAAATAAATTGATTAAATTAATAACATAAAAATAAAGTTCAGGGTGTATAATGTTTATTTTGAAACAAACTCTTCAATGAAATTATTATACTCTGTATGTATTGTTTTATCTAAAATTATTTTACATATCTAAAGAACTTATTGTAAAACTAATTAAATTTTAAAGACTTTGATAAATTGAGGACTTACATATCAATTAATTTATAATTATTCATTTCTCAAACTTCTAACTCTTTAATAAAGAAGTGATAATTTGATATTTTACATAAATATTTATTTATCTCTTTCATAAGCAACAAATAAGTTGTAAAATTTTTTCAAATAAGCATCGATATTAAGAGATAATTATGATTGTTAAGGTAATATTTGGATATGAATTGTATGTTTTGTATTATAAGTTTTGGGAGAATGAGTTTTGGGAGTGGGGTTGGGGATTTGAAATTTGTATTGCAGAATGTGATGTTTGTTTATGTTTTGGGAATAGTTATAAAATTATTTTAAAAATTTTTGATATGTTTGTTTATGTTTTGAGAATAGTTATAAAATTATTTTAAAAAGTTTTGATATGTTTGTTTATGTGTTAGGAGAAGACAATTTCTACTATAGCATTCCAATCAATGATTTTTTTTGGGTTTTAGAGATGAAAATGGAATTGAATAATATTTTTTTATAATAAAATATATAATATGTATATGTGATGATTGGATATAATTTTTTAATTATAAAAATAATGTTAAAATATTATGATATGTATATGAGATTTTTGGTAATAAGCCAATTGATTTGAAGGGGTATTATGGGAATTAGCATTTGTTGTTTTGGCAAAAAAGTGACTCATATGTTTGGTAATATTTTGCCAAAATGTAACCAAACATAGCATAAATATTTTAATTTTATTTTTAAAGTATAATGAATATAAATTATGTAAGTGTTACATGTATATATATATATATATATTTAAATTCTATACTATCTAGTAAATAATTATTTAATTAAGAAATAAAAGAATTCATTTGATCAAATAATTGAATATTTTATTTATTTATTTATTTAATACTTTTTTTAATTAGAAATAGTTAAATATTGTATAACTTCAACTAAAAATTAAGTGATTATATCTATACAAATACAGAAGAATTTATTAAGTATGAAAAATTGGTTGTTGTGTTGAAATAACTTAGTCATCAACTATTTTTTTTGGATAAATTTTTAGTTGTTTTGGAATAAAAATGTATAATTAAATTAAAATAAATCTAACTCTTTAAATAAAAATAAAAATTAATATTTAGTATAGCTTCATATATTCATATAATTTTTTTATAGTTAATATTATCAAAGTGAATATAAATTACTAAATATGAAGTATATCAATTGTGAAAAAGTATTTACTTAGCAATTAAATTTTTATTTTTTTAGCTATATATGCATATGAAGAGAGATAAAATGATTTTATTATAAAAAAAATATTATACTAAGTAAAGATTGAACCAATCAAAATTAATTTATCAAAGCACATGATATTATATATAAAAAATAAAAAAATTCTTTCTTATAATCAAGTGCTAATAAATTTTAACAAATGTTTTATAGAAAAATATATAGTATTTCTTCATTCATTTGATAAGAAAATTGAAATATTTTTTAAATATTTGATACTATCACATTATTCAAGATATATTACTCAAATATGAAGTACATATAACTTTTTTTATCTAGATAAATCATGAGAACTGGAATTAAAATAATAATAAAATAAAAATTCAACATCAATGATAAATTCTTATATGAACATATAGAAATATTTCAAAATAATATTGAAAAATATAAAATATAATTAATTGAAATAAAAAAAGTACTTATGTTTGTGTTTTTAAGTAATATAAAAAATACAATCCTAAGTTAGTAATAAGAACTTTAATTTTAAATAAATATTGAGGAAATAATAAAGTAATAATATTAATAAAATATTTAAATATATTAAAAAAGTATTTAATTAATTTAAATTAAAAACAAAACAAAAGTAACATAAAAATGTATTATCAAAAACATATTAAAAATTTTCTACGAAATGAACTTTACATTAATTAAAAAGAAAAAATTATTATTATATTATACTCATTGGAGAAAGAGATCCCACAAGCAAAAGTATGTAGTTGAACCAAGAATAATGTGGAAATAAAATGTAAAAAAAATAATCGTGGAATGACAAAATTTATATATAAAATTAATAAAATATTTATCTATTAATCTTGTGATAAATTAAATTTGTAAGATAGAATTTTGTGATAAGATTAATTAATATGGTGCTTATGAAATATTTTTTTAAATTATAAACATATTCAGTGAGATAAAAATATGATTACAGATATTTTGAATTATCTTATGAGATGAAAATCTATATCGCAATTCTGAATAAACACAACTTGATATTTTAATTATAATAGATAAGTTGATCATATTAAAATAAAATATAAAATAAATAAACAACCAATGAATATTTGTCAATTGATTAATAAAAATTAAAATTTTAAAAATTTGACATTTGGCCAAATTGCCCAATTAGATAAGCACAAAGCTATGGTATATAATAGTATAGATGTACATATAAAATTTTACAAATAATTAATTTAAAAGAATAACTCATTTAATATTAATTAAAAGTAATTCATTTTTAGTTTTTATTAATTAAATTTTTATAAAAATTAACTTTTATTATGGGTTTAAATCAAAGGGTAATTGTCAAGATTTATTGAATTAAATTTAATTTATTTTTAGTTAAAGATAAAAATTAAAATTAATTAATGAAATTTGTATCTATTTTATTTTTTTTCTAAAATTCAAACTAAATTCTTTGATCCATATTTACTATCAAGTAATCAAGTAAAGACTATTAGATTAGACTTGTTAGGGCATTTTCATTTTATTTATTTGCAAAAATGTTATGGGTGTTTACCCACTTATTCTTTAGGAACTTCCAAAACAACTAAAATATCTCATGTTGGCTTTAATAAAATTGAGATAAAGAGATAAATGTAAGTGAATATTTAAAAATTTTCCTTTTTAAATTTTTCTTTGTGTTTTTGTAGCTACAATTAAGAGAACTTTTTACGCTATGAATTTGTCAAAAGCATGCTTCGGATTGAGATGGAAGATGACATTTTCTCCGATTATTTAGATACTTATATTAAAAAAATTATTACTAAAAATTTGATATTGATTCGATTATTTAATAAATTTCATATGATATAAAAGAGTATTGTGCTCAACTGCAATGAAAAATATGTATTTTAAATTCACAAATTACGAAATTATATTTAAACTTTTAAGCTTTATAATTTTTGCCCTCCCTCCCCCCACACTCTCATTTATAGATCTATCATTGTATATAGTTAAGGATTTGATTGAATCAATTCTGATTTAATTTTTTTTTGGTGTTTTATGTTTTTTTATTTGTTTATATGCATGTATAAATATTAAGAATTTTTAAAATTTAAATTACGAACTTCTTGTATTTAAGTACAAGGATGATATTACTTGATCAATTAACCATTTACAGTGTATCTTTCACTTATGACAATCTTTCCTATTCAGGTTGCTCATTGCTAT
>JACGDI010005557.1:1148010-1172296 GCA_014898725.1 Jacaranda copaia
CCCCCAAGTCAGAATATTATTAATTTGTGTAAAACTTTTAAACAAATGAAACTTGATTTTAATTCTTGTTAAGAACTTGTCACATTGTGTCACCAATCAAATTATTTTCTAGCTTATAAATCCCATTTTAAAATTAGGGATTTCATTTGATTTGATATAAAATTTTCCATGAGTTGAAACAATAGAATTTGTGTATCTTTCAATTATTATATCTGAAAATAGTTATTGAAGTTGATGGTGTTAAATTATTAATTTAAACAAAATGGTAATTTTAGGGTGGAAAATTCATTTTAAAAAATTTAACCTTTATATTTAGACATATGTCAAAGGAACACATCAATCTAAATTTGGTAAGTCAGGGGTATAATTTTTTATCACTCAACTTTTTTACCTGTAACTCATGTATCAAAAAATAAACTTCCCTTAGAACATTTAGGAAATGTTTGGTTATGTTTTATATTTAATTATAAGAGATAAAGATGCTTTGTCATCCGAATTATGTGTATTTTTACAGTTTAGATACTAGATTTTTTTTGTAATGTTTTACCATCTAAATTATACTTTTTTTTTCCTTCACCTTGCCACCTATGAACTAGTGTTGGTAAAGTATTTCGTGGTATTCCATTATAGGAGCGGCCAAATTCTTTCCTAAAGGTATTTTTTTATTACTTTATTCAAAGACACTCTATTTAAACTTGAATTATCACGAGATATGCACCTAAAAAAACATTGAAAAAAGTTCGTTGCAATTTGCGATTTAACAAGGTTAGACCAAGGAGATGACAATTATATCCATAAAATTAGAATATTTGATTATAATACTTGTAAATGAAGGCTCTTGGCATTGATGTAATGAAGTATTTTCATAAATTCTACTAGAATTTGTTCGTATATGATAAGGTTAAAAAAAAAGTATAGTTTGGATAGCGACGTATCATAGAAAAAAGTTTAGATAGCAAAGTGTAAAAATATGCATAGTTCGGATGGTAATCTATTTTTTTGCCTAATTATAATATGTGTTTTGGGGAATGAATTTTGGAAGTGAGATTGGGGAATATGAAAGTTGTGTTAGAAAATGTAATGGATGTCTAGTTAGAAATTTGTTTTGAGAGTTTTGGTATGTGTAGACATATTAATTTTGGCCAATTGGAGAGTGACATGTATAATTTAATATGCTAGTTATTAATTTAAAAATTTCTATTCATCTTGGAATTTATTAAATTTAATTCTAAAGATAATAGTTAATTTTAATTAATATTCTAGTATTTATTTTATGATCAAATCGAATATTAACAAGTATCAAAGATGAAGTGTCAATGTCTATGGGCCAATCAAATCAAATATACTTGATATTATGTATTGATATCTATTATTATTTCTTGATATCTGATATTATCTTTTGATATTTAATATTATCTTATAAAAAAGATAGCCATCAAAGAAGTTTAAGTTAATTTGAAAGTCTCCCATTAAACATCTATATAAAAGGAGTGACCAAAGCTTATTCACACATAACACAAGTTCTAGAAAGTGAGAGAAACTTTAATGGGGTCTAGCAATTTTCTCCAGCAAATTCAAGGAGATTTATAGTGTTTAAGGCATTCTTCGCAGAGCTTATGTATTTTCGACGTTTGATTTGAGACTAAGGTACGAAGCCCTTGAATTGGCGTTATTCTCTTCAAATCAAATTTAAAGAGATTCACAATATTTAAGGTGTTCTTTAAAGAGTTCATATATTTTTGGAGATTAAGGAGATTCATGGTATTCAAGGCATTTTATTGCAAGGCTCATCAAGTTTTAAGATTATATTTGGAAGGGAAGAATCAGATGATTAAATTAGAAATTGGATCTACAATTAATAAGTTTTAATTTCATTTTATTTGTATGACTTTTTCTATTTTGTAATTTTATTCATTGTAGATAAAGAAATTTGCGCTTACAAATTTTTGCCACGTCCTATGAAATCATTTCTATCTTTCATCTCTTTCCTTCATCAAGATTGAAGTATCAAATGGTCACCAACAAGACTACAACATTGAAAATTACTACTTCAAATTCCTCAAGTGTTGGAGCAAAAAGGGTTGTCATCATCACAAAAAGTATGTTCAAGAGATTGCAATCATCTTCAGAGATGGATCCTTTGCTTGGAAAAGGTGTTGCTATGTCTTGTTGATGTGAATAAAGATGGTGGAGACTCAAAGGAAGAATCCACATTATCGATCCCCCACCTAACATCAGATTCCTCGAGCATGGCAATAGTGATGGTGACAAGTGCTACAACTTTGGTGAAACAAATTTCAAATTTAACGAGGGCCATTGAAGGACTCACGAAGTATGTCCAAGAGCGAGACTTTCAAATCTCCAATAGATGAGTAAAGTCGATAATCTTGATGCTAGTTGCATGGTGGAGAAACAAATTGAAGTTCAGGATAAAGGCGAAACATCACAAAGAAACAGTTAGTTGAAAATAAAAAGAGTATAAATAAAGAACTATAAGTTTCCACTAATGGACTAAATCCCATTGACCTATTGAAGGCGTTTGTCATGGAGACTATCAAAGACAAGCTCAAATGAAAGTTTTAAGTTGTCTATGACTTAGTCGAAACCATATACTTAAAGGATTGACAACTTGAAGATGCTAATTTATTACCAATCCCTAAAGTTTTGGCAATTTGATGGCAATGGCAATCTAAAATAGTATGTGGCTCATTTCATTGAGATTGCTGGGACATATAGAGATCATTTGGTCAAGTAATTTGTTCGATCATTAATGGACAATACTTTTGATTGGTATACTGACTTAGAGGCTAATAGTTGGGGACAAGTGGAACAAAAGTTCCTCAATCGTTTCTATAGCATTCGAAGGACAATCAACATAATTGAACTTACCAACTCTAGCCAGTGAATGGAAGAAACTATCATTGACTACATTAGTCGCTAGATAAATTTGAGTCTTAACTCTAAAGATCAATTTTCAAAGACTTCAACCATTAAACATCTATGTAAAAGGGGTGACTAATGCTTATTCTATACATAACACAAGTGTTATCAAGTGAGAGAAACTTTGAAGGGGTCTAATAATTCTATTTAGCAAATTCAAGGAGATCCATATTGTTCAAGACATTTTTTGTAGAGCTCATAAATTTTTGACAATTAATTTGAGATTAAAGAGCAAAGATCTCGAGTTGGTGTTATTCATTTCAAATCAAATTTAAAAAGATCCATAATGTTCAATGCATTTTTCATAGAGCTCATATATTTTTGGAGATTAAGGAGATCCATGGTGTTCCAGGTGGTCATCGCGAAGCTCATGAAGTTTCAAGATTATATTTGTAAAGGAATAATTAAAGGATAATATTAGAGATTAGATCCACAAATCGATAAGCTTCAATTTTATTTTATTTGCACAATTTACTTATCTTGTAATTTTATTTATTGTAAACAAAGAAATTTGTGCTTACAGTAGTTTGTTTATATTTTGGGAGAGATATTTTTTACTATACCGATTAAATCAATGCTTTTTTTTGTTAAGTTTTGGGGGTGAAAATGGAACTGAGTAATATTTTTTATTTTATGAATAATAAAAAATATAAATAATGTATATGTTTATATATATGTATGTATATATAATGATTGGATATGATTGTGATGTATAGGAATGTAAATGGATATTAAGCGGATTGGATATATTGTTTCTATATTTATATCCAAATAACTTTTTGAATATTCTGATACAAATACAGATTCAATGAATGTTTAAACATGATATTCAAAATCGTATCCATAGGATACATTGTTGTTGAAGGCAAGTGCCTAGCTTGCTTGAGGCGATCAGGTGAGCTAGGAGCAACTTTCTCGCCCCATAGGTGCCTGCAACAAGGTGCCCTTGGGCGGGTGCCTTGTTGCGCCTCACCTAATAAGTGATGCCTACCTCACTCAAAGCTAGGTTTTTTAAAAAGAAGAGAAATATTCTAAAAATTTAAAGACAAAACCCTAATCAACCTAATAAAATAAAGAAAAGTGGCCCACTTCACTATTCATTGATTTCCATTGCCTGCCCAAACCCCACCCATTCTGTCGTCACTGGTCCAACGCCCCAACCCCCAATTTGTGGCTGCTCGTTACCTTCAATCGCCAATTCAAGTACAATTTTTTATTTTGTTTCTTTTTTTTTTTGTTTGTTGTTTTATGTAAAAAATTAAGATTTTAGGTTTTTTAATTTCGTTTAACTTATTTTAAATCAATATTTACTATTTTTTTCTATTTTTATAATTATGTTTTTATTTTTTTTTCTGTTTTCATTTAAAAGTTGTATAGTATTCCTGTTTTTAGCTTTTTCTTCAATTTGTTCTTTTTCTTTTTGTGTTTTTGCTATTTTTTTTTCTATTTTTTCATATTTTCCATTTTTTTTGTTTCATTCATATTTTATTCTAAATTCTAAATATATTATTTTATTTTTTCAGCTTGAAAATATGTCAACTTCTAGTTTCGTACAAGCTTCGTCTAGAAAAGACTCACATTGGAACTTGGAAGTATGTGAGATTGAAGAATGCAAAAATTACAAATAATACTATATGTATTTTTTGAGATAAAAAATATTTTGGGGGAATATGTAGCACAAAACAACACATAGTTGGAGGTTTTCCTAATGTGAGACCATGTGAGAAAGTCCCAGATGATGTGAAGGAAGAGATTCATAATTATATGGGCACGAAAAAGAGAGGTAAAGAGCAAATTATTTTAGAAAAATAGATTCATCAGCAAAGAACTTGAGAAGTATATGTGAGGAAGATGATGAAGAAGTAGAGAGTTGGGAAGTTTATCAATTGAAGAAAAAAGCAAAAGCAAATGCAAATGTGAAAGGGGATTTTTTGTAAGTCATGGCAAACAACTGACTTCGAAAGATATGAAGAAACAAAAGGATGTGAATGAGGAGGCATTGAAGGTATTAAAAGGTCGAGCACATTCAACTATAGTAAGATAGATATATGATGCTGGGATTACTTTTAATGCAGTGAAGTATGATAACTTTTAGGAGGTGATAGGTGACATTTTAAAGTATGGTCTTGGTTTGAAAGCACCTACTTTTCATGAGGTGAGAGATCCTTTGCTGAAAAAGAGGTTGAAAAAGTGAAAAAAGTAATGGAAGACCACAAAGAAAAATGCAAAAAACACGATTGCTCTATTTTTCAGATGAGTAGAAGGACAAAAGGAAATGAACTTTGATTAATTTCTTTTTAATTATGCTAAGGGAAGCGTATTTATGAAGTCTGTTGATGTTTTTGAGTATAGTCTGATAGAGGAGAAAATATTTGAGTTGTTGAGTGATTTTGTGGAAGAAGTTGGACCAGAGAATGTTGTTCAAGTGGTTACAGATCATGTTTCAAATATGAAGCTAGTAGGTAAGATTTATTAAATAGTTTATGTTTATCATAATTCATATCTTTATACTTTGTTTTTCTTTTTTTTCTCCTTTTATAATTTATTCTTATTATTTTTCTATCTTCATAAGATAATTATTGATGAAAAAGTATCCGACTTTATATTGGACAGCATGTGCCACACATTATTTCGACTTGATGTTGAAGGATATATTTAAAGATAAGGACATTCGTCCAATTTTTATGAAGGCCATCCAAATGAATAGCTATATATATAGCTATCCTAGTGTAGTAAACTTGATGAGAAAGTTTACTAATTCAGAGTTGGCTACGCCTATGGTAACTCATTTTGCCACAGCATTCCTCACGCTCTCAAGGCTTAATTTGGTGAAGAAATGATTGAGAACTATGTTTATTTCAAATACATGGAGATGTAGCAAATGGGCAAAAGAGCAAAGAGGTATACAAGATTCCAAGATTATACTATCTACTACATTTTGGCGAGGAGCAACCAAAGCCTTTAAGATTGCTAGTCTTTTAGTGAAGGTTTTTTAGCTAGTTGATGGTGAGAAGAAACCTCATATGGGATACATCTATGAGGCTATAGATAGGGCAAAAGAGGCTATTAAAAAGAGTTTTGTGGTGATAAGGAGAAATATATCCAATATTTTGACATGATAGATAAGAGGTAGGACGATTAACTTCATCAAACTTTGCATGCAACTGACTACTATTTGAACCCAAAGTTCTTTTACTCAAATCCAAATATTGATGGTGATAAGAAAATTATATTGGGGTTCTACAAATTTATCGAGAGATTGGTTGCAGATACACATACTCAAGATATAATTCATGAAGAATTAACACATTACTAGAATGAAGAAAGCCTCTTTGGATATAATATGACAAAGAGACACAGGACTACAAGATTACTAGGTAATACCATAAATTATTATTTTGAGTATATCTTAAAAATTAGAATATCAAATTGTCAATGTTACTTTACAATTAATCTGATGTTTATTCAATTTTCATAGGTGATTGGTGGAGGTCTTATGGTAGTGAAACTCTAAATTTGTATAGTTTAGCTATTAAAATTCTTAGTCTTACTAGTAGTGCAATCGGGTGTGAGAGAAATTGAAACTTCTTTGAACATGTAAGTTTAGTCATATATTATTTTATTTCGTTTAAATTCTAGAAAATAGAAATAGTTTTTTGCATATACTTGTTTTTCAATGGTATATGAAATTGATAAGTCCATAATAAGAAGAGAAATAGGTTGGCTCAAGCTAAAATGAATAACTTGGTATTTGTGAAATATAATAGAGCATTGAGACGATGATATAGACTCCGTGATGAGATTAATCCTATATCTTTGGAGGAAATTGATGACAACAATGAGTGGTTGGTAGCCGAAAATGATGGAATGGGTGAAACAAATGATGGTGAGATGTTTGATGATTTTTTTGTTGGAGTAGTGAACCGCAGCCAATTAGATTGGCACGTAAAACTACTCCAGTTGTGATACAATCTTGATTGAATGATATTTTTATTAAAATGATCATCTTTATCTTATGCTTTTTATATTCTTCACTTGCATTTGGTTGAAGCCCTTAAATCATAATAGATTATAGACTTGGTCGTGCATATGATGGTGATTATAAAATAAGTCTCTACAGTCTTGATTTTAAAATATTCTAAGTTATAAAATCTTATGAGATAGGACATCTAAAATTCAGATAGATTTGCACTAACGATGCATATTCCAAGGGGTTGGATATTGCTCCGTTTCATGGGCAATTTATGTGAGAGATGGATGCATGTTAGTGGGTGCTTGTTAGAGAACAATTTTATTGAAAATCCACACGAAAAATCCACTAAATAGCCATAGTGGCATGTTGGTAGTGGCAAATTCTCTGGCTTATGATAGTGCATATAATTAGTTCTTGGACCTGAGGATCTATAGTAACCTTGTGTTTAGGTCCTTATGCTTTGGCTTTTCCCCAACCATGTACTAGGTCATATAGGGTTGAGGTTGGACATGAGCTACTTAAGTGTGTACGTTTATGAGATCCAAGATGAGATCTATCTCCTTGTTGTTGTGAAGAATAAGTGTGTCTCTTATGTATTCTATAATGATTGATTTCAAGAAATTTTTGTGCAAGGCAGTATGATAATTTGGAAAAGGTGTTTTCCCAAGTTGAGGTCATAAAGAAGAATCAAATATTTAGATGCAGAGATATAGTTATCGAGGCTATTAAGGAGCTAACGAATATCTTGCCCTAGGCCTCTTTTGAGAGATATTAGATGGAAAGATTATATTTGTATGGTAAGCATAAGCTATAATGGTTCATCAAGACATAATTCTTTCATTTAATTAATTGGGCTCCATAGGCTTATTGCTAGCATCAATTATAGAAATTGGGTACTCTTCAATTAATTAATTGAAAGAGTTATTAGTTTAAAAGGGTTTAAACTAATGTGAATATTTCAATATTTACAATATAACAGTGAGTTATGAGCCTATGTCCAATGAATGGATAAACCTGATGGGTCACACATAAAAGCTTAAGGTAGCTCTTATTTGATAGGAGGAATTTTCTAAGGAGTTAGCAAATTCAAGTCTAGGCATTTTGGAGAGAGGATCATTTGACTAATTTAATTGGTCATTTTGGCTTGATTAATTTAAATGTTAAATTAATCAAAATAATTTAAAGAGTTAAATTAGACCAATTAAATTAAAGAGTTAATTTAATTGGTGCCATATGACAACTAACTAATTAAGTTAACTTAAGGAGTGGAGTTAACTCAAATTAACTTAAGGAGTTAAGTCAAATTAATTAAATTAAAGAGTTAATTTAATAAAATTGAGGATTTGAATTTTGGAGGGCAATCAAATGGAAGAGTCCATTTGAATTTATTAGGTGGCATTTTCATTGAGAGAAATGAAATTCACAAGCAAATGAAATTCAAATGCATTTGCAAGTTGGCAAGTTGGCCAACTAGTGTGGAAGGTGTGATGCTAGCTATAATTTCTCTCTCCTATAAATAAGGCCGCATTGCCGGCCGCCTAAGAATAATTGGCATCCTCACATTTTCCCTTCGAGTGTGATATAATTCATGTGTTGAATAATTACACAAAATTCTCTCCCCTCCAAAATCGCCACTCATAGCCTTTTTCCTCTTTTGTTCTAGCACAAGTAAGGTTGAATTAGAGTTTGTCTAAGGTGTGCGGACCTAATCATTAGAGGTCCAACACTTGGGGGACTTAGAAGAACCTTATTGATTCATTTTGAAGCTGAAATTGGTTGATCTTTTGGAGGATTTAGGATCCAAGTTTTTGGCTAATTTTTGGTATGTACCTTATTGTTCCAGAGGCAATTTGGTGGTTCAAATTTGCAAATTTTTGTAGCTTAGGAAGGGGAGTGATGATGGAAAGAACTATTTAGTAGTATTCTAGGTCTTGATCCAATCTAATTAACCAGAGGGAGGTTGGAAAAGAGTGTTTATGTGAAGTCGGGTTGAGTTATGTAACCAAAAGAACATGCTAAGCTAGTTGAGATGTCATTGGCTAAGGCGCTCCAATGCTTAAGTCAATACTTAATTGACTAAAAGATAGAGTAGCAGAGTGAGGTTTTAACTGATAATGAGCATACCTTGTTGAATGTTGGCAATGGGGTACTTATATGTTCTCTTAGGTGGTTGATATGTTAATGATGCCCTTACTTATGTAAAGAGAGCCTTTGTCTTTAGTTGAGAACCTTTAGGTTTTCTCTCTTCTATGTGCTATTCCAGGTGGTGCTTCTTTCTACTCTTCAGGATACGTGGTATAGGGAAGAGACGCACTACTCTGGCTTTGTAGCATAGTGGTATAGAAAAGTAGCATGCACCATTATTTCGGAGGCATGTTTTTTGTCAGAGCATTTAATGTGGTAGAGAAGTAGTAGTAGTGTATTCAATGCGATTGTGATTGGTAGGTTGGCATTGCTTTATGCTATTCCAATCGACCTTATTGTTTGAGATGTTTCCTCATGTTGACTAAATAACCTAAGGAGGGCTTAGGCCTGTTGATCACCTAGTCGATTACTGATGGGCTAGGCCTTATAGCTAATTGGGTTGTCACATGTCATATCTCTCACCAAGTCGAGTGTTATTGGGTTGAGCCTATTGGACTATCGCATATCATGAGTCCTTCTCATTCTTAAGTCTTGATCAAGATGATCGATAAGAATGAATGGGGAGTAGCTGACTTGAGAAATCAGAATGCATTTGACTAGGGTTTCAGTACATTTAATATGTTAATTACATTAGGCATTACAAATAATCAATCGGTGAATGTGCAATAATTGCCTAGTAGCTAGTTGTTTTAGTTAGTTCAGTTACTCGCTGACAGGGGCTTATAAATGGGCATGGTGAAAATTTTTTATTTACACATTTACAGCATCCAAAGAGGTTGAGCTTGACATTTACTACTGTTTCTACTAGTCAAGTTTGTTTTAATCTTGCTAGCTGTGTAAGTTTTCTGTGATCTTGAGCAAGTTTTATTCTTCTTTATTTTGACCCTATTTTTGATAGCAAATATGTTGAGAGTGTTTGGTAAAGATAGCAATAGGGGGTATAAGTGAGGAGACCGGTCGGACATGGGTTCAATTAGGTGGGTAGATGGCTCGACTAGTAAGTATAGTAAGTCTTCTAGTGATAGCTCAACTTCTTCTAGCAGTTCAAGTGATACTCGTGTCGATGCCGAGGGTGAAGCTAGGACAAGTCGACCTCCTGTGTCTTGTGGTAGATTATTCACCCCTGATCACTATAGTGAAATTGTTTCTATGATCAAAGACAGAGACTTAGAGCTAATCTATATCATGTTCTTTTTGAGTTTGAGTTAACCGTCCTTGGGTTTGGTGATAGGATACATCGACCTCCAAGTGGATGCCTAACCATTTTCAAGGATCCCTTAAGTGCGGGCTTAAATTTCCTTTAGCACGAGCTGTGGTCAACCTGCTAGCAGGTCTTCAAGTCTGCATAGCCTAGTTATGTCTCAATTGTTTCTCAATTCTTTATAGCTTTATCATTTTAATGGCCATACACGACCAACAGCCATCTTTTGCCAATTTCTCTAACTTCTTCTATTTCTTGATGTCTTGGAGGTCGAGTAGTACTAAGAAGTCAGGTTTTTATTACCTCATAGCCCGACCTTGTTGAAAGTTCCTGATGATCCCCTCTTCTTCTCACAACCAAGAGTGGAACACATGTTATTTTTTCGTTCAGGTTCCGAGTAGGGTTAGGTTTAATATACCTAAGGGTAGTTGAGGGGTCATGTCGAGATGCTAGGAAATGAGAACCATAGCTTGTCAAATACCTTTATTTGTGAAATGGTTCAATTGGGGCAAATGGAGGCATCAGGGTTTATTGAAGAGAGAAAATTATTGTTGGCAAGCTTATTGCGTACTCAACTAGATTTGCTAGCTGATGCTCGACTAGGTAAATGTCCTTATTGATTTTTGGTAATTATTTGCTCAACTTTTTGGTCGATGCTGATGCGCTTATTTTTTTATTTATTTTAGATTGAGCTTAAATCATGAACTATACTTGCTAGTAGGTTATGGGTCGTCAACAGATGGTGCTCATTTGCTCATCGGGAGGCAAGCTACCATAATGCTCCTCAACAATAGTAGGCATAATTGCCTGCTCACCAAATCGCCTGACTAATTCCCATCGAGATGGGTAGCCCTGAGTCTTGACAAAGAGGTCGGCTGTCGAGCAGCCCAATCCTGCTTGAAAGAAGGTTGTTGCTATTAAAGAAAGGGAAAGAGCTAGGGAAACCTCGCTCTTCAGTCCCCAATCTGACGATGATCTATTCCCGCTACCTAACTTTTTTTGTCCACAATTCGGAGCCAACATCCCAATTTAAAACTTAACATTAATGATATGAGTCATACTGATTAGAGCTAGTCCTCTAAAATTGATAATGGTCAGGCTTTTCATGTCCAACCAGAAGAAAGTGTTGGAGATGAGCCATCTGGAAGCCTTTAAGGCATTCACTTATCACATGAACATGTAAGAGTCTAGTTGATTTCTACTTAGTTTATCCATGTTTATGTTTAAATTTTTTCAACCAAACTTGCTCGTATCATAGGTTAGGCAAATAGGCTACCATTTTTATTGGAGGTCGGAGTTGGGAAGAGCTCCAAAAGAAGCAAGATAATGTTGAAGTGGCCAAAACTTAACTCGATTTGATGTAGTTGAGAAACAACCAGTTTACAAATTAGGTCAAAGAGAAATATGCTTAACTCATAGCTGTTGTGACTGAGAAGAACATTGTAGAAGAGCTATTGTGAAAGGCTCGATTAGAGGCCCAGGACTCCTATAATGCTGGTCGAGCACATTGGTATAGTAGCGTGAGTCGATATGCTTGAGATGAGTTCTTCAGAAGGCTGTCGGACATAAGGACAGAGATAGTGTAGTTGTTTATGCTATGTTTTGTGTTCTAAGATGCGAGTGTTGTCTTTGCAATTGACAATGCGAAAGAAGCCTTTGAAAAAGCTATAAAGCAGTGGGAGTTTTTAGGGTGTTAATTTTATCCTAAGGATAGAGAGTGCCTCAATCCACTTCAAACTGAGCAGCTTGAGGATTATTTTGAACCCTTGCATGTAGAAGAGAATGCACCTACAGTCAAAGGTGTGGCTGTTGCCCACTGAAGGGTGGTTGAGGTGGTGAAGGAGTTTGACTTCGCAAATGGCTTAGCTTTCAAAATCAAGGATGACAAGGTTGATATTACTGCTTACTTCTCTTTTGTTGAACACACCTTTCTGACTGAAAAGGCAAGGCTTTCTCTACTTGCCACTGATGTTTAGCTAATGCCTATCCCAGAGCTTGAGCAGGAGGTCGAGGGTTCTTCGACTATTTTTTGAGTGCTATTCATCAATGAGCTTGACCGCATTGTTGATGAGATGGCGGCGGCTTGAGGTGGCAAAGAGGAAGGAACTTGGTCAAGCTGAGACTCCGGCTATTTTTCTTTTTTGTTTAGGTTGATTTTACCCTGTGAGGCATCTTGATCAATTATGGATCTTGATATTATATAAAATGTCAACTCTTTAGTTATTTTTGTTGTCAATTTTCTCCATTTTTATTATTTTAATTATTTTGAATTGATTATATCAATTAGTAAAGACGTAAACCTATATTTCAAGTAATTAGTCAGATAGTGCAATCTTTTAATAAAGGAATGGTAATGTTTAATTAGTTTAGAACTAAGTTAGTGGTCGATTATGAGATTGACTTGCAAAGGAATAATTAGATAGATCTAAGGGTATTTACATTGACTTGATCCATTTAAAATTGATTTTGAAATAGTCTTCATTGTCAACTTAAGACATTCTCTTCAAGATCAAATGAATAGGC
This sequence comes from Jacaranda copaia, assembly GCA_014898725.1. NCBI lineage: Eukaryota > Viridiplantae > Streptophyta > Magnoliopsida > Lamiales > Bignoniaceae > Jacaranda > Jacaranda copaia. The sequence continues at coordinate 1,160,793 of JACGDI010005557.1, forward strand.
TTGGTGCCATGGTTGATGCGAATCGACTTTATTAAATTAACTGCAAGTTGCAATTTAATCCTTGCGCTGCAATGCATGTGTTTGTTGAGCAGCTTTAATTATGTGCATTGATGATAAGGTCATTTTTAGGTTGTGGTCGCCTACATAATCAATTTTAAATGATTTATTCATTTATGTGGTTGGGTTAGTTGTTGTGATCGTGGTTTAAAAGTGGTTTGTGGTCAACAACATGGTTGACTTTAATCGATTTATTCATTTATTAAGTTGGGCTAGAAGCCCTAGTTGCAGTTTGAAACTGATATGTAGTCGACGTTAAATGATCAACTCATTTATTAAGTTAGGCTAAAAGCTATAGTTGAGATTAGAAATTAATTTTTTGTCGACTACGGGGTTGATGATAAACGATCAACTTATTTGTTAAGTAATTAGGCTAGAAGCCATGGTTGTTGGTGAGAGTGAATAGCTATTGAAATGTAAGTTGTCTTTATTGATTTGGAACCATATTGCAAAATAATCAAATAGAGACCTTAGCCTCTTTACATACAGAATTTTTTCAAATTCACTACATTCCATGATTGAGGGAGTTCATCACCATCCATATCCACTAGTTGACAAAAGTTGTGCTTTGCCACTTTAACTACTGTATAAAGGCTCTCCCACTTCGGGTCAAGCTTACCTACATTTTTTGAGACTTCAACTTTTTTGAAAACAAGGTCTCTCACCTTAAAGCTTTTTGGTTAAACCCCCTTGTTGTAGTGGTAGGCCATCTTTGACCTATATCTTTGCTTTGTTGTATATGTTTGCTGGCACAACTTATCAATTGTTTTAAGGTTAAATTCTCTTTCAGACTCATTCATGATTAGGTTGTAGTAGATTACATGAACTGTGTCATATCAATTTTACTGGGACCACAGCTTCTGATTCGTAAAATAGGCTATAAGTGCTGTGACCCATGGCAATTCTAGGGGTAGTTTATATGGCCAAAGGACCCAAAGGAGGTCATCTGTATAACTTGCTCTAGTTCTTTTAAGTCAAGCCTTGATGTGGTCTAACATAATTTTATTTGTGACTTCTATTTGCCCATTGGCCTGAATGTTCCCGACCGGGGTAAAGTGTTGTTGAATTCCCAAGCTCTCGCACTAGTTCTTCATGCTCCTACTTTGGAATTGCATACTATTGTCGGATATCAATACTTTAGGCAAACTAAAATGGCAGATAACATTTTTTCCACAAAAAACTTTTGATGGCTGCATCAATTATCTTCGAGATCACATTTACTTCGACCCACTTCATGAAGTATCCGACTGCAACGATCATGAATTTTCTTTGACTAATGGTTTTTGGGAAAGAGCCAACTATGTCTATCCCCCATTAGTTAAAATTGCATTTAACCTGAACTGGCACTAACATTGATGCAGATTGGTGAGGTATGTTGGAGTGGACATGATAAAATAGGTATTTTCTAGCAAAATCGATAGAATCTTTTAGCAAAGTTGGCAAAAATACCCATATCTGATTATTTTGTGGGCTAATGCTCATCCTCTAGAGTGATTACCATAGATACTTGAATGGATCTCTTATAAGACCTCCAGAGCCTGCTCTGACGTTAAACACCTCAATGATGGTCTAGAAAGAGACCTCTTATAGAGCTTACCATATTCATTAAGGGCGAACTTCGCTGCTCGACCTTTGAGTCTTCATGTTTTTGCTTTATTATTGGGCACTCTATTTTCCCTCAGGCAAGCCTTTATTTTGTCTTTCCAAGAGGGAGCTGATTCTTATATTTGCACTATCAGGTTTTAGTGGATACTGCTGATCATGGATTTGATAGAGCATCTGTCTTTTTATTTTCTAATCTCGAGACTTGGCTGAGGGTGAACTTTTTGAATTATTGTCACAATCTTTTGATCTCAACCAAATGCTTGCCTATTGTAGCCTCCTTAGCTATAAAATTTCCCTTGAACTATTCTGCGACTAGTTAGGAATCAGTAATAGTTGCTAGCTGCTCAATTCCTCTATCGATGGCCATCCTTATACCAGCAAGAAGAGACTCATAGTCCACTTTGTTATTGGTGATGGGTAGTCAAGTTTAATGGCAAAGTCATACTCCTTGGCCTGCAGAGAGCACAGTGAAATGCCTATTTCTCCTCTTGAGGAAGTTGCTGAGCCATCGACATACAAAGCCCAGATGAGGGAATCTTGTTCGATTTTCTCAGGTAGGTTGAGTGGTTCTACCATAAAGTCTACTAGCATTTAGGCTTTTATGGTAGTTTGGGGCTAGAAAATGATGTTGAATCCTCTAACTTGATAGCCCACTTTGTTAACCTCTCTGATGTATTTAGTTTCAATAGCACTTATTTTAATGGTTGGTTCATGAGGACAACAACATAATGAGATTAGAAATAGGGCCCTAACTTCCTAGTTGTTGTGACTAAAGCAAGAGCGAACTTTTCGATCTTAAGGTAATTGTGCTCTAGGCTTACAATGCTTTATTATTGTAATATATAGGTTGGTGCGTGTCATGTCTAGTTGAAACCAGAACTGAGTTGATCACCACCGATAAGACTACTGGATAAATGTATAAGACCTCTTTAAGTTTTGACTTAGCTACAATCAATGGTGCTGACAAGTATCATTTCAATTCAACTAACGTCTGATATCATTACATTATCCACTAACTTTTAATTTTTGAGGATTTTGAAGAATGATAAGCTTGTGTTGGCTAGTCGAGCAATAAATTGACCTAGAGCTATGATCCTGCCAACTAAACGCTACACATCTCTAATTGTTCGAGGAGGTGAGATGTCCAAAATTGCTTGGATCTTTTGCAAGTTTGCCTCTATACCCCTTTAACTAACCATGTATCCCAAGAAAATGCTCTCAATAGTGACAATATGTGGTTGAGGTTAGCTAAATAGTTTTGTTCTTTTTCTGTTTTAACAATCATGTCATCAACGTAGATCTCCATGGTTCTTCCAATTTTATTTTTGAACATAAAGTTTACAAGTCTTTGGTAGGTTGCATCTGCATTCTTTAGCCCAAAAAGCATCACTAAAAAATAGTATAAACCACTAAGGACCACAAAGGAGGTCATATCCTTATCTTCGGGGGCCATAAAAATTTGACAATAACCTTGGAATATATCCATCATACTCAAAAGATCACAATCAGCAATAGAATTAACTAATAAATCTATGTGAGGCAGTGGATAAGGGTCTTTAGGACAAGTTTTATTCAAATCAGTAAAGTCATTACACATCCTCTATTTTCCCTCATTTTTTAGGATAAGAACTACATTACAAAGCTAACTAGGATATTAAATTTCTACGATGTAGCATGTCTCTAAGAGCTTGTTGACCTTTTCTTCAATAATCTGGCATATTTCAGCATTGAAGGTCCTGGTCTTCTGCTTGATTGGCTTGAATGAGGGGTCCATATTCAAGCAGTGGACGATGATGTTGGGGTTGATTCCCTAGAAGTTAGTAGTTTTCTAGGAAAAAACATTAATGTTTTTCTGAGAAAATCGACCGTCAAACACTTTATGTTGCCACCTAGATCTGTCCCAACCTTTGTGGTCTTGTTGGGATTCCCTAGCTTGAGCTCTATAGTCTTAAAATCCATGACTGGTTTGACCCTAGTGTTCTCCAATTTTTTTTCTTACTCTATTGTCCCCTTTCAGGTTTCATTATTAGAAGGTTCCCCGAAGGTTGCAACTTTGGTCGGGTCTTTTACTCATTTGCCTCAATTGAGATGGTGTAGTATTGCCAAGCGTCTTTATGTTACAAAGCAACTTACTAGTCCTAGCAACTATTAGAAACTTGACCTTCATGTGGTAGATTAAGTAATGACCTTGAAGTCATTCAGTGCTAGTCGTCAAGTTATGGCATTATAGGTAAAAGGTGCATCAACGACCAGATAGTCGACCATGAGCATCCTTCATCGGGGTGCTTCACCAAATGAAGTAGATAGGTTTATGGATCCTTCAGGAATGATATTGTATCCTTCAAATTTGACTAATGGGGTGCGCATTGCCTCAAACTTTAGCTTTCCCATATTCATCATTTTCAGTATCAACTAGAAAATTATGTTCACAGAGTTGCCATTGTCGACCAAAACTTTTTTGACCTCAAAGTTTGCTATGTCAACTGACACAATAAGAGGGTAATCCAACTTATTGTTAACATCTTAATCCTCGATGTGCGAGAGGCAAAGTTCAACAAAGAAATGGGTTCCACGCTAACGGAGAATTGGAAAATCATTTCAAATGAAAAAGACCTAGTTGATTCCAACCTCCCCTACTTTTTTGTCTATTAGCTGACTTCAAGTTTCCTCCTGTCGAGCCTTTAACTATGGTGTTGATCATGCCTCTGAGGGTTGGATGTAGATCATTGACTGGCTTCTTTTTTTTGTCCTCTTTTCTCGGGTTGGCCAACCTTTGTCTATGGAAAGTCTAGTTGGTTTAGCCTATCTCTTATCTGACTTTCTCATTGATATATTTCTTCTAGTGTCCTTATTGAATGAGTGTTTCAATCTCATCGTGCAAATTAAAACTGTCCTTAGTATCATGCCCATTTTGTTTGTGGAAATGATAGTATTTTTTTTATCTCTTCATTGCCTCAGCTTTAGTCAACTTCCTTGGCTTTTTGATGACCAGCACTTTGGTGTGGATGTATTCATTATGTCGGTGGAGTTGCATCATGTGTTTAAATTAGAGCAAATGCTCGTTTGGGTCGAATGAGCCATCATATCTAGGCAAATTAATTGGAACTTTGGCATCGATGGTGATGCACTTATCAATTATCTCCAGGATAAAAGGTGACTCTTATTTGTAGTGAAGTCAAGGTGTACTGTCAAATTAGAGGTTCCTTTCTATGTTTCTCATGGAAATCTCCTCAAGGCGTCTGTTCAACTATCACACTTGATGTGACACTTCTTCATATCCTTCTCAATCAACTTGGGATAGGTTTTTGTTCATTTGAGATTCTGTTACTTGATCCTATCGTGCTACTGGGCTTGAACGGGTTAAGCAAGGTGGTCTACTTAGTCAGCCACTTCTTCCAAGGGTTTGGTCGGGTTTTTTCCCACAAGAAATAACCTAGACCATTCTTATGTTAGATAGGTGGGCATCTTCTCTCTTATTTGCCCCAATTCTCTCTTGGGGGCCTTTCCTTGTGCTGTAGAGATTGAGGGTGGCATTGATGGCTAGCCGAAGTTGGTTGTTGTGCATGTTGAGGGTAGCTGATAATTAAGCTAAAATTTAGGCTAATATCTGCTCACTTATTAGTTGCATAAGTAGAGGCATAGTTAAGCTTACTACTTATTCTAGCTGGGAACTAGGTCCAGCCACATTTTATTCTTTCTAGGGTCGAGGAGGAATGATTGTGGACCTTTTGTTCTCTTATCTCTCATAAATGACTCGCATTATTTTCCTTGGTTATGGACTCTAAAACCTACAAATGGTGTTAAATAGTGATGGTAAGAACTGTTTAGTAGTATTCTAGACTTTGATCCAATCTAATCGACCAAAGAGAGGTTAGAAGAGAGTGTTTATGTAAAGTTGAGTCTAGTCCTACAACCAATAACATAAGTCAGGCTAGCTGAGGTGCTATCAGTTAAGGCACTCTGATGTTCAAGTCAATACTTAATTGACTAAAAGATAGAGCGACAGAGTAAGGCCTTTAAGTGATAATGAGCATACCTTGCTAAGTGGTAGCAATGGACTATTTATAAGCTCTCTTAGGTGGTTGATATATCAATAATGAACTTGTCTGCGTAAAGAGGGCCTTTATCTTTAGTTGAGGACCTTTAGATCATTTCTCTTCTACATCCTATTCTTAGTGGTGCCTCTTTCTACTTTTTAGGACATAGCAGTATGGGAAAGGTATGCCCCACTCTAGCTCTATCGCATGGTGGTATAGGTAGCATGCACTATTAATGCAAAGGTATCTGCATGTCAGAGCATTTAATGTGGTTGAGAGGTGGTAATGGTGCATTTAATGTGATTGTGACTAATGGTGCGGGATTGCTCTATGTCATTTCAATCGACCTCTTTCGTTGAGATGTTTCCTCATTTGTCAATCATCTGTGCATACTTTGGTTGAGGCGATCAAATTTTCTTGGATCCAAAAGTCTTCCTAGTTAAGGGCTGAATGGTCATTCTCCAACTAATAGACTATACTCTAGTCGACTGTGCAAGGTGTTGATACTCGTGCTGGCTAAATAGCCTAAGAAGAGCTTAGGCTTGGTTGATCATCTAGTCAATTACTAATGGATTGGGCTTGATAGCCAATTAGGTTATTGCATGTCATATCTCTCACCTGGTTGAGCATTATTGGGTTGAGCCTATTGAGCTATCCCATATTAAGGGGCAATCGAATCAATCTGTTGCTGTATGTAGATCATTTGTTGGAGGAGTCCTTGGAGTGATCTCACCAAGTCCTTTATTTCCAATTACAAAGGTACACATTTTGCATCCAAATCCTCATTTGGAGCATGATTATGATCCTTAGGATAGACTTGATTAGCTATATTTTGCCTATTTTCAGTTTTGATATTTGGATCCCAATCATACTCCTTTCTTTCAAGCTTAACATGGGGAGATGTTACTAGAGCTTCCAGTGCTAAAGAGCTGGTATACTTTACCAGAGAGAAAAGATCATCCACTTTAAAAGTTGTGATGTTAGGAAAGAAAGAAGAAGGCAAAGATAGGCACTTCAAATATATCTAGCACACGTTTATGCCTTATTGATGATGACAAAGATGATGAAGAAGAATGTGAACCCATTCATGGTGGCCATGAAGATGATGAATTTGCATTGGAGTTGAGTAGGGATAAGGATGACATATGATTGCCGATTGTTAATTGACTGTAGATTAGTATTATTATGAGTCATGAATAAATTTTTAAAGTATGAAATTAGATTTTTTTAGCATTATTTATATTTTCATATATATTTTTTTCATCTAAAACATGTTTTTAGGAATTTTCACACTATATATATTTATATATTTTTTAAAATTATTGCCTCGTTTGCCTTTTGGTGGCTCGCCTCTCACCTTAAAAATGGTTCTTTCTCCCACTTCTCGCCTTTGATTACTATGGTAGGATATTAGTCGAATTTGAATATATTTGTATTCGATTATAATTATTTAGATGCATTTATATATGATTAAACTTATCTGTATTCAAATGATTTTTTTTTCATTCATATTTGATGATAATTATTTAAATATTCATTTATGAGTATCCAAATATGTGTACCAATTAACCTATAACAAATATATATTTTAATTAATAGAAAGAATTATATAATTTTATGAAAAAGAAAGGAATAAATAAATAGCATAATTTCTAATTAATAATTGACTATATAATTGATTATAAAGTATATTAATAATGATATTTAAGTATATTAATTATAAAGTCAACCAACATTAATTATGTTGATTAACTTTATTAATCAAAAATTTTTCTATATTACAATTTTTTTTTAAATTTATTCTTTTTTCTTCTAATTTTGTCAATTATAATTTATATATATACACAAATATGCAATATGATTTTTTTATTGAAAAATATAAATAATAATTATTTAATATATAAATTCATATATATATATATATTTGGAGCTGATATTAAATGGATCATATATATATATATATATTTATCATATCTGTATCTATTTATAATCAAATATCTACAAATCGAATATGGATAATATTTACTTTAAATAGATGAGGATAAATTTTATGTAAATGAATACAAAAGCGAACAATAAATACACTTTTAAAAATCCATTTATAGCCTAGTGATGTATATTTGTAATGATTGATTGAATGGTGATATAGTCTATTATATATTATTTGTAGGGGTGTATTAAAAATATTTGAACAATTTCTTGGTTGATTTTTTTTTGAAATAAATTGATTAATGGTGGATGAACATAACACTAATTGAAACGAAATTTTTGACCAATGAATTGATTCTTTACTTATTACTAATATAAGTTATTTTTATTTTAGTTGAAAAGTAAAATAAAAATAATATTTCAACTAAAATTATAATAATAGGGAAAAACAATAATCATTATATACAAAATTCGTGCAAGTAAACTGCAACTTTTATACAATGAATTCAATAAATTTAAAAATATATTACGTAATATGAAATAGATAATATATCATTATCAAGAACATAAACAAGCATTGCCAATATCATCATTCCTCATTTGTTGGTTGAATTTTTTGCTTTTGGATTGGTTGGTGGTGGATAAACATAACACTATTTATAATAGAACAATAACTTTTTTAGTTGAAAATTTTAAATATTTTTTTTTCAATTGATTAGTAGTGGATAAATGTAACACTAATTATAATTGATGAGGTTGAAAGCAGTTTTTATTGTATTGGATAAGTGTTTGGGTTAATTCGACCAAACTGGTCGAGTGGTCCAACCAAGAAATATCTTTGGACTGGAATTTGCAATCACGAGCAAACATCAAACTAGTCGAGATGTCATCGGCTAAGGCACTCTGATATTCAAGTTAGTATTAATCTAGTGGATAAATCGAGCAGCAGAATAAGAGCATATAGTGAAAAATAGCATACCTCAAGAGTGACTGGCAAAAGGGTATTTATAGCTTTTTCTATGTGGACGATATATCTAAGATGCCCCTATCAATTATAGAGGGCTTTTGTTCTTGTATGGGAGCTATCGGTCATCCCACATCCCCGTACTATTCCAAGTGGTACCACCTCCTGCTTTTGGGATAGAAAAGTACACTGGTGGTGCGCTTCATGATAGGTGCAGTGATAGATGTGGTACTAAGGTGGCATGTACCATTAATGTGAAAGTATGCTGCCTGCCAGGACATTTAATGCAGTAGAGATACGATTCGGTGTTGAAACGATCTCACTGGTTGACGACATAATCGACCAGGGAGTAGGATTCAAGGATTGAGAACCTATGTCAAGTAAGGTCAAGACATAGGTTCAACCCGCAATCTATTTGAAAGAAGTTGTTTGTGCCTATTGCATTGGAGATTGAGCAAACAGATGGTCGATTGCGGTCGATACTCCAACAGAGTCTCTGAGGTGAGGTGGGCATAGGAGCATGTTCTTAGGCCAACATTTGTTGGGCTGGGCATGCGGGTCCCCCCATATCAATAATATAACAATACCTTTTTTAGTTGAAAATTTTAAATAATTTTTTTTCAATTGATTATTATTATTACTGGAATGGGTGTTGGGATAAAGGGAAAGGGAATAGAACAAAGGGGAGAGAAAAGCCTCAGTAGACAGCTTCCGGCACTTTCAGATGGCATTGGGTAATGAAAAGAGTGGGGTTTTTGGAAATTATGGATAAATAATAAGGATATTTTGGAGTCTTGCCACATCAGCATTTTGGAGCCAAAATGCTCACATGTTTGGTTGTGTTTTGTAATTTTGTTTTGGCAAAACACAACCAAACACTCCCTTAGACACTCCATTTTCCCAAAAGTAACATGAATTAGATATATTTGTTTCTATGGAAGGGAAGAATAATTCTTAAGGGCCACCTAATTAGTTTTTTTCCACTTTGATCCTTTATTTTATTTTATCAATTTAATGTGTGTGTGTATATATAAAGTTTATCTAATTTTTAATTAAATAATTTTATAAAAATATTTAATACATATATTATATATTTATGAAATGGAACAGAAAATGAAACATAAATTAAAATAGATGATCTAGACCGATTTCTTCCATCAATGTTACTGTTACACTTAAATATGGAAAAACAAAATTCCATTTTCTATGTCATTTATATTGCATATGAAATGTGAAAGCGACAAAATTAACCCAACCTTAAACAATAATAAAATAGTAGTGTTTTTTAATAATTTACTTTTTTCTTTTATTATTTTATTTCATCTTAATTGTTTCTTTTATTTATTCTAAAAACTTAAATAAATACATTAAAAATATTAACAATGATAATACATACGAAATTTAATTACAAAAATATTTAGTATATGTATTGAATGTGTCAAAATTATTAGTTAGGAATGAAAAAAGTGCGCGTAAGGCATTCATTTTTTTAAATGCATTTATCTTAATATAGCACAAGTATTTTCAGACAAACAAAAGTTTACACAGATATTTTCTATGTCACGGAGATAGTGTTGTACTATTGCAAATTTGCACCCCAATGTTTTATATGTTGGAAATAAGTTTTAAAATTTCTTCAATTTATTTCTATTTCCAATAATATCATTTTATTATGTGTTTTAATGTCTTAATTAATGTGACTATTTATTTGATTTATTTTATATTTATGGCCTCAATATCATTTTATTTAATAGAATCTTGACCATATATTTTATAATTATTGGGCCTAATTATAATTGGATTTATGGTGTTTTTATGATGGCTTTATAATGGTCATAATTAGGCCCATTAATTCTTTCTAATGGTCAAACTTTTTATCATTATAAAAAGGGGGGCCACAATCTAATATGGGCACATAAAGTTGATGAGTTTTTTAGTCTTTTGTATTATCTTCCTACAAGAATTTTTGTATTTTGGCGACATGACTTTGTGATGGTTTCTAGTCTCTTTACATGGGATAAGACACCATTGTGAGCTAATAAGTTTTATTTTGAAATTATGATCAGCCGTTAGTACCTGCACGGAGGGAGGTAGTCATGGTTTTAAAACAACAACAAATGTCGTGACTCTCCATTGATTCGGCTCTTTTCTTCCATATTTCATTCGGTTTGGTTTATTATTTTTTTAATAGCAATATGTTTGATGAATCGAGCAATTATATGATCACTGGATGAGGCGCTAAGCTTGCAATTCGGATGACTCTGAATGTCATGCAAGCTGCAAATGTTAATGAAAATTGGCATGGACTTCTATTCCTTTCACAAGAGGTACGTAACTAGACTTACTGGTGATATTATATAAAACCTTTTAAATCTTCATTGCGGATTTTTTATTTTGGCGAAAGGTCTCAAGCTTTTTTATATCATGATCATAACAGTTTGATAGAGGGTTATTTTGTAGCATAATCTTGATATGTGAACTACTAATCCTTCAGCTCATAAATTTGTCCTTGGAATGGTATAGAGGTTACACATTTGACTATGATTATAAATGAGATTAAAATGCTAGCTATTAAATAATTAGAATAACTTATTCTTTTGGAAGTTACATTTACCTAGAAGAAGAAAGAGAAAATATTTGGCCAATGAAATCTACGATATGTGCAAAATAAATGTGTATTTATTTATTTTACATGGCTGATTTATTTTAGTTAGTCTCTTGGGTCATAAAAACGAATTAATTTTAATATAGACATGTGGAATTGATAGCGACCTTTTGACTGCATCATCGTAGCATGGATAATTCAATCACTGGCATTAGCTATTTCCTATTATAATTTCTCAAAGTTGTGGATCTAAAAACTGGTTAATTTGTTGACCTATTAAAAAGAAAAGGAGGGAGGGGGGGGGGGG
>JACGDI010005557.1:1172341-1191846 GCA_014898725.1 Jacaranda copaia
CTCTTATGATGGTGATGTTATCATATCATGATATTTTTATTCACATTTTTTACTACCTGGACATGTTGTACAAGTTAAGATGGATAATTATTGAGATTATGATCATTTAGATGAAAGCCATTGAATAATATATATACATAAAAATATAGATTTTGCAAAAATATGTGCCTTTATATATGCCATGTATTATGAATTAGCTGCTATTTGAGAGTTATATGTGCATATGAGAAAACATTAAATTTGGAGAAGTTCACACATAGGCATATAATGTAATGATTAATTCTATGAAATTAATTATATTTGAGTAAGTACCTATTTATTCAATATACATATATATAATTTATGACAGGAGTTATATATTTATCTAATAGCTAGTTAATTAATTAAGAATTATCATTGAATGACCTTGAAAACTAGCTAATCATATTCTTATTGAATCATTATATGAGAGTTACACCTAGTCAAATATTATTATTTAATTATCTAATTTTTGTTTAGATAATGATGAATTTGTTGGTGGCTTGGAAACTAAGTTGTTCGAGTTATTTCATGCTCAAATAAGAAAGACATAGGCATGATATTATCAATATCAAAGGTTTAATTATATATTTTCGTAATTAAAGTTTATCACAATATTAATTAGAAGGAATATTATACTTTGCTGTTGTTAATTAGAAAATACTTATATTTTACATGTCCGATGTATATCCTCATATATTAATTAAAAAGAAAAAGAAAAGAAAAGAATGCAAAAAAAGAACAGATCGTGTGAATTAAGCAATGCATGAACTTTAGCATTTTTAGTTCACTACTTAATTGTTAAAGCATTTTGCTTTGTGTGTTGATTTTATTTTAACTAGAAGAATATGTTTACATGCGAGATATAAAAGGGGGCGAAAAAAAAGAGAGGAAAAATTTCAACCCACCCTCTAAAATTCTATCAATATTTAAGTTATAATATTAAGAGATTTTATCTCTGTGGTAAAAATTCTCATATGGTGTACAGTAGATATCTTTATGTTGGTTTTTGAGATGGTAAAATTAGTTGTGCAAGCACTTTTTATACAAGGAAAATATGGGGCTAAGATTAAAAGATAATATGAGGTTCTTTTAATTTTAACAATGATGGAAGATTTAAATGTGATTATTATCACATGATTGAATTAATAAAAGTTTACAATAGTATCATTGCTATTTGTATTTACTTTCTCTAGATTATAAGGAAAATGTGAGGGTTGAAGTGGATTTCAACCAAATTTGAATAATAATCTACCGTTTTGTTGAGTTTATAAGTATACGTATTAAATTCATGGGAGATCACCAAAACAATAATGGTCTTAGAAGAAATTTGAGACTCTGAAGTATCCAAAGAACTTGCTAGTGATGCTTCGATTTATTTTCATGGATCTAATGGTATATTGTTTGTAAAGTTTCATCTTATAAAATAGGTGCACGTGCACAAGTGAGTGAATACAAGAAGAAGAAAGGAAAAAAATTAAATAAGAGGCCTGTGATGTTGTATTTCATGAGATGGAAAACTGCCTCAGGGGACTAACGTGGACACTGGATCCTTGATCATCGAGGGAGATGGGATTAGCTCGTAAGGGATTACCTACAAGAGTAACACAACTTTTGTGATTAGAGATCCCATGAAAAAGATTCAAGGAGTAGGAACAACCCGTACTGCATGACTCGTATATAGCTTTAATTTTAAGAAGAGTGTACATGAGATACCTCCTTTCCATCCCTAAAGTGCTATAAAAATGTGATGTTAGGATAGGCTTTGACCTTTAGTGAGACTGAAGCAAAATTTCTGCGAAGGCATGGGTCACACATACCTTTGGAGGGTTCATCTAAGTGAAAGTTGCCATGGGCTGCGATTATAGGTTTTGGCTAACCTTAGAAACCTCACAAGAATCAAGATTGGACGCAGGGCCATTAATGCACTAACCCCCCATAATCTTGTCCTAAGTCAATATCGTGTGTGTGGTAATCGTGTGTGTGGTAATTGAAGTTTGGTTCAAAGGACCTAGTTCAAGGCTTAGTCCATTATGGCTCTCTCAAACGGATATTGCCAACACTAAGTGAATGTTAAAGCCGGGGAAGGCACATGCACCTATTGCACAGTATAAGTTGTCATCATATTTATTTTTATATTAAATTTTAGAAAATTTAAATCTTGTGGGTGATTGTTGGAAATAAGCATTAAAATTTCTTCAATTTATTTTTATTTCCAACAATATCATTTCATTATGTGTTTTAATGTCTTAACTAATATGCTTATTTATTTGATTTATTTTATTTTTATGGTCTCAATATCATTTTATTTAATAGAATTTTGACCATTTGTTTTATAATTATTGGGCCTAATTATAATTGGATTTATGGTGTTTTTATGATGTATTTGTTGGCCCATTAATTCTTTCTATTGGTCAAACTTTTTATCATTATATAAAGGGTCATAATCTACTTTTGGGCATATAGAGTTGATAAGTTTTTTAGTCTTTCATATTATCCTCCCACAAGAACTTTTATGTTTTGGCAATGTGATTATACACTAGTTCTTAGTCTCCTTGTGGTCATGCACATGGGATACAACACTAGTGTGAGTTAATGGATTTTATCTTGGAGTTATAATCAACCGTTCATATCTGCACAAAGAGAGGCAATTATGGCTTTAAGGCAACGACAAGTGTCGTGACCCTCCGTTGATCAGGCTCATTTTCTTCCATATTTCATGCAGTTTGATTTATTATTATTTGTTTGCATTTTTATTCAATACATTTATATTTATGATGATGTTAAGCCTTATTTCTATATTTTAACACAAATCACACATTATCCACAACATATGTGCCTTTATACTTATAGCACTTCATAAAATCCAACCTCTTTTTCCTAGAAATCAATACATCCAAATAACTTCAGACTAACGAAAATTGAAGCTTGGACATTCATTTATTTTTAAAATAGTACTATACTATTGAAAATTTTGACCATAATGTTTTATGTCTTTCCAGTTATGATACTCAAATTTATTATTAAATATGAAAGATTTAATTTTATGAGATATTATCCCGTTAATCTATATGATTGAGGGTTTTGTTCTTATAAAATAGAGTATCAACAAGTGAAAAATAAAAAGCAACGTATAAATTGTTGGAATATCCAAATGCACGAGGTATTATTCTATCAATTTATGTAATGGGATTTTGTTCTTATAAAATTGCGCATCAACAAGCACTACAGTAAAATTAAGCGTTAAAGAAACTAAAAAATGCCACTTAAATAAAATTATAGTAGTAATTTTATATTTAATGATATTTTTTAAAAGTGTCACTTATAGTGGTGTGGCTAAAGGTATAGATATTATTATGTTACCTTTATTTTGGCATTAATAAAATGCAACAAAAATTGCATCAAATGACACGTTAAAATGTCAGAAAAAATGCATTAAATAACATGTTAAAGTGCCAATAAAAATTATTTTAAATGGCATGTTAATACGCCACTAAAAAATGTATGTAGTAGACAGTAAAAACACTACAGAAGTTCCTTTAAATGACAAGGTAACACGCCATAAAAAATACAATAAATGGCATGTTAAAATTTTACAAAAATATTTTTAAATGACATGCTAACATGTCGCAAAAAATGCATATAGTGATATTAAAATGCTACAAAAGATTCTTTTAGATGAAATATTAACATGCCATAAAAATTAATTAAATAACATGCTAAATTAAATGGCAAAAAATATTCTTTTGAGTGATATCTTATTGTGAGACTCCAACACGCTCAATTACTCTATACAAGACTCGAACTTGCGACATTTTACTTGAAAAAATATGAGTTCACCATCAAGCTACTAATCTAATGTTCATTACAAATATTCAAAAATGTTATTATATTTTTATACTTTAAAAGTATATTTTCACAATTATTTAAATATATGCTCAAAATTATTATATTAAATAATACATTTGAAAAAGTTTGAGACATTAAATTTATAGATAGGAAATATTCAAAAAAATAATGTATAGATGAGGAGGGAAAATGGGCAAAAACTAATTTTTTTTGTACTTCTTGAAAAATATGATTAGTTTAGTCGATACATTACAATTATATTAAGCAATCAACGCATTATGATAAGATATAAAATTATATATTTTACAATTATTAATAACTATATATACTTTGTCTATGTTTGTGTGATATTTATTTTGTGTCACACCATAACTAAATTATGAGTTTTTTCCCCCCAAAAAAGTAATATTGCTAGTTAAATGCTTTTAACATATAATTATATTAGTAATTTCAATAAAATTATGTTTTTATAATATTTATTAATCAATTACTACTAAGTAACACTATATTCTAAAACAACGTTAAATTAGTGCTACTAAATAATTTGTGGTACTTTTTATAAATGACACCATAAATAAATTAAGTGGCATATTTTAAGAAAAAATTAGTGACACTACTTAAATGCCTTTTGTGTGTGTGTGTGTGTATTTATGTTGGTATTTGCAATCAAATGTCACTATTTTTTTATAATTTATTAATCAAATATTACTAAATATTGTATTACAGTGACATTTTTCAACAATTATCATTATATTACTCTTGTGTATTATTACACTACCGAATATCACTAAGTTAGTGCTACTAAATATTTTGTGACATTTTTTCTAGATGACACCATAAATAAATATAAGTGATATTTTTTAAGAAAAATTAGTGACATTAGTTAATTGCCTTCGAATTGTGTTTTTGTTGGTATTTTTAATTAAATGCCACTATTTTTTATGTCATGTAAGAATCAAATGCCACTAAATATTTTATTATTGTGACAATTTTTTTTTACTACTACTATATTACTTTTGTGAGTCATTACACTAAGAATGCTACTAAGTTAGTGCCACCAAATGCGTTATAACATTTTTCTTCAAATAACACTATAACTACATATATGTGGCATTTTTCTAAAAAAAATTAGTGACATTAGTTAAATATCTTTAAAATATATTTATCTTGGCATTTTTAATCAAATGTCACTATTTTATTTGTCATTTAATCAAATGCCATCAAATATTAAATTATAATGTCATTCTTTTACAACTATCACAATAATACTCTTTTATATGATTATATTATAAAATGTCACCAAATTGATGTTAGTGAATGTCAATTTTCTTGTAGTGAAGTGAGAGATGACTAACAGCTTATGAAAGGTTTTGTAATTTTTTTTTTCCAAATTTAAACATATTTTAAGTTGCATTGTATGGATTTTTTTAATTTTATTTTGTCAATCATTATGTGAATTCTTTTTCTCTCATTGATATTATCACAAAGAGATAACAAGAGAATCATTATTTTGACATGTATATATTAGCATTATTTCCGTTTTTATGCACAAATTTTTTAACATTACTATATATTAATGTACTTATTGAATTGTAAATGTAATTAAAAATAACAATATAAAAATAAAAATATTGTAAAAAATGATTAAGTAATTAGTATAATTAAACATTACTTCAAAAAATTGTCAACTAAAATTAAATTTAAAGTTTTAAAATTTAATATTTAAAAACTTAGAATATATAAAGATATCTCATATATATGATGTTATGAAAAATAAATTTTAAGATTATTCAGCAAGAAGTTAAAAAAATTCAAAACTTTCAAAAATTAAAGTCTATGAATATTATTACATACTATATTAAAATAAAATATATTATACAACCAAAAACTAAGAGATAGTTGCATTAAGAAATAAAAATATATAAAAAGGATATAGAACACAACATTGATGGCTTAAAAGTTGTCAGAAAAAATTTGAAATTATAATACTTTAAGATTACTTTAAATTTAGAAGACAATGAGTACATATTAAGTTAAAACTTAAAATATAAGAATTAGATAACATAATGGCTGTCAAGAATTTAAAAAGATCTTATATCATTTTTAATTTGTGATTAAAAATCAATCAAGCCAAGAAAAAACTATTATAGTAAAGAAAAAAATTAAAAAAATAAAATAAATGTATAAAATAATTATAAATTAAAAATCAATATTAGTATATAAGTTAATAGAAATCTTTTATTTGACTCATAACTTAGATATCAAATAAATAAGTCAAGAGAAGAGTTTGATTATAACACCCCTAAAATTTTATTGATTTTATTTATAATATACGATTCATTATTTAAAAATTTTATGAATTTCACATTATTAATTATTTTAAAAAAAATTTGTGGGCTAAATTATAATTTTTGTAGACTTAATTGTGTTGACTTTTGAATAATTTGAGGCTAATCGTAATTTTCTAAAAACTTGGGGTAAAATTTTATTACTTCAAATATTAAGGGATTAAATTAAAAATTAAAGTTTAATAAAAAAAAGGAAAAAAAATGAGATTTAAAGAAATGGGTAGAATCCTTATTCTCCATTTTTCTTTTCCTTCCTTTTTTCTTCTCCATTTTTCCTTCTTTTCTTCCTTTTCATTGAAGCTCCACCACCACCACCAGTCAACTTTCTGGCGATCTTTTCAACCTCCTAAAACCATCAATCTCCTCTCCACACCACCACCTCCACTCTCAGCCACACAAACATTTCATCTAGATGGCGGAGCAGTGGCAGTGGAAGGTGAACCGAAAAGGATGAGCTACGGTGGTAGCTAGGTTCGCACTTTTTGGCAACCATCAATGACTCTGAGGGGTGGGTCAGGAAGCATTCAACTAGAGGAGCACATTGGAGCCATTTCATGGTGACTTCGATGACGGCGGGGCGGTGATCGAAGCATGGCAGAGGAAAGAATAACTCGATTGTCTTTGGTCCATTTCAGCGTCTACGTTGCTCAGATTTTGAAAAGGAAGGTAGCATTGGAATCCTCTCAATGAGAGGAACAATTTTATGGCAAAGTTGAGTTTTTTGGTGGTGGCGTAGAGACAGTCTTGACGTGGTGATTGTCCCTGTGCTATCGATTTGTGATTCTGAGCCCTCGATAGTGAGAATTGGATTTTTATCAATTATTGCATGTTGTATATATACATTCATGCATGCAATTGCTAGATTTTGTCCAGAATAAGCCTTTGAGTCGATATATGTACCTTTATGATTGTTTATATATTCGAAGAATAGGGAGATGGGAGATACAAATTTTGAACTCAAATGTTGGTTAATAATAAGTTGAATATTAATTTTGATATTAGGAACTATTATAAGTTAAGTAGTGTTGAAATGGAAATTTGACTAGAGATTATGTGTAAATATTGCTTAAGATTGTAATACCTTGATTTGTTATCGTGGAAATTGTGTTATTCTGGATTTAACCTTGACCGTTGTAGATAGTTCAAAAATATTAATTCTAGAGAATTTTGCAAAGAAGGATCTTAATCTACATTATCCTGATGATAGATAAGGCATTAGAATGCTTGATGCATTTCTATAAGGTTACTAGGATTGAATAGGAATTTGATTCTTGGAATATTTTCTTGATCAGGTAATGACGAGCTAGGCACGATTTGGGACTGCAAGAGGTGAGGATCTCCCACTTGGGTTATTACTTTGTTAAGCTTACTCATATTTGTTGGAAACTACTGTGAGGATCTGCCAATGTAGCTCTTCTTTTCTTATCTGTGGTTGTAATAAACTTATGTGTGGATTTTACTATTTTTGAATCGTACTTTGAACTGTGTTTGAAATCTATTTGTTATATGATTTGAATACCTATGTGAGGGTTATCTTTGATGTTGGTTCTATTTTTTGTCCATTTTGGCACCCAAAAATTTTATCTGTTGTTTGCGATTTTGATATTTTTTGGTCTTATATCTGTATTATCTGTATTGTATCTGTTGTCTTATCGGCATATCTGCTATCAGTTCTGTGCTTATTGGCCATGTTGGCTTATCTGTGTTCCATTTACTATTTTCTATTGCCTTAGTGGCATTTCGCTCTATTTTATTCTGAACTGTTGATCTAAAATCGATAGTGTGCTAGGGATTTCCCCTTAAGCATCTATATAAGCAGTTATTCTATTATATGTATGGTGATTATATGAGCTAAGGGCCATATTGGGCTATCTATTTTGTTATACAGGGGCATGCTAGGAATTTTCTCTTGGGTGTCACTAATACACTAGGGATTTTCCCCTGGGTGCCAACTTTACACTAGGAATTTCTCCCTGGGTACAAGCGCTATGCTAGGAATTTTTTCCTAGGTATCAACGGTGCGCTATATAATTCCGTATAGGCATTTGTCATATACCAAGCTATTATGCTTAGGTAAATTATCTGTCTGTCTAGCTAGTATAAGGTGAATCTCCAATGCATGTGTTATAGCCTTTTCTTAGAATGCATATGCTTTGGGTTTGATTTGCCTAAATGATTTTTGTCTACCTGTAATTTGTTTTTGGAGTAATAAGGTAGGAGAGTTTCCTATTTGCTTTTCTGTACCGTCTATTTTTCGAATTCTGTTATATTCAGTCTAATAAAAATTATGTTTTATCAAGTTGAGTTTTTCCTTGGTAAACTCTGATGTTATTTTTACTTATCCCTCACTAAGTCTTTAGACTTACCCCTCTGTATTTCACAATCTTTTAGACAGGGATGGGCTCTAATGGACGCCAAGTTTAGAATGAAATACATGATTGTTTTGTAATAGAACTAATGCCAAAGTTAAGTATGGAGCTTGTGAATGTGTCGTTAACCTTAGAGATGTTGTGATGTATAAATTTTATTTTGAAGGTTGTAATGTAAGATGGCAATGATGATGTGATCTGTCAGAGGGTGTAATTTAACTAAGTTTCTTGAGACTCTTATGATATATCTATTTTGCAGTTTTATTTAATCTTGTTGGAGTTGAATTAGTGTTTAAATTTTGAGACATTTGAATTTATGGATCTACTATTGAAATTGTAACTCTGAGAATTAAGTTTAAATCAGAATAGTGCCTCAGCTTAAGTGCTGTCTTGAGGTGGGGTGCTACATTGATATTAGTAATACAAAGTTAAAATTATAGAAAATTGATAAATTAATTTTAAACTCAAAATTGATTTTAAAAATTAGTAATAGGACGTGTGGATGAAATTAGAATGTAAAACAAGATATGGAAAAAATGAATTACTATGTTCATTCCCAATTTTTTTTATAAATATAATTAGATATTTATATTATATTTTGCAAATAGTAGAAAAAAATGAATAATAAAAAAAGCTGTCAACTTTTCAAATAATTAAAATTCAAAAAAAATATTAAAAAAATGAAATTAAATATATTTTGATGGATTAAATAATGTCCAATGTCATAAACTAAAAGAAATTAATTGGTGTATTTTCTATTAAAATAATCATCTCATAATTTTTTCCAATAGATAAAAAAGGATCTAGGAATATATATTGATGAAGTGGTGTATAAAATTTTTAAAAAGAGTTTGGATTATGCATACTTACACACACATAATTACATAATATGAATAAAAAAGTAACAATTAAATGGCATAGTTTTAAAATTATATACTCAAAAAGTGAAATAAATTTAAAAATGTTAAACTAAAAAATAGATCTCATCATATAAAACTATAAACTTAGATTCAAAAAAAGTGAATTAAAAATAAATTACAAAATTTAACAAGTAAATTAGTAACTTGATTCAAACACTGAGTAAAAGAATACTAAATGTATAATGATTTAAATAAATTAAATGACAAAATTTATCAATAAGTGAAGAGAAAAATATAACTAATAAAATGAACAACATTAAAAGATATCACAAGCAATTAGTATACCTCATTTGATAAAATTATAAAATTAAATGAACAAAAAGAGAATTTAAAAGTAAAAGTAAATGAATGAATGAATTGGTAACTTACACTAAGTAATAAACAAAAAGATCTAAGAGTTCACAAATTTAATAACAATAAAAGCTAAATAATAGACTTCATTTATGATTGAAAAGAAAATTATTGCATTAAAATCCAAAATCTTTTCTATCATATAAGATACCTAAAATAAATAAATAAAAAAAGAAATAAAAATTTGAATAATAAAATTAAACAAACAATAAACAATTTAAAGAATGAAATAAAGAGGCACATAAAGAGAGAGAGGGAAAAATTGCTAGAAAATAAAGAGACACACCAAGAATAGAGTGAAAAAAAAAATTGCTAGAAACTAAGGTTATGTTTGGATATGTTTCATGTTTGATTTTATTATGTGTTTATTATGTGTCTTGGGAGAATAAATAATGAAATATTTGTGGGAGAATGTGCAATGAATGTAATTGATGTTTGGTTATATTTTTAAGAATAGTAAAAAATGAATTTTGGGGAATCTTGATATGTTTGATTATATTTTGTATGAGGCATTTTTTACTATAAATGTCAAATCATTGCTTTTGTGTTGGTGTTTGGGAGTAAAATTTGATGTTAAAGATTTTTTTTAATTGTAAGGATAGTAATAAAAATGTTGTGCATATATGTATGTATATGTTGTAAAGAGATATGATTATATTGTAAGTTTGTAATGATTGATGTAATGATTAAGTGGATTATATTATAATATTTTATAAATTTATTTGATAGTTAAAAATTTACTTAATTGTAATCATCATCATCTTAACTATTATTATTAATATTATTACTTCATTTTATAGCTGCTATTATTATTATTATTATTATTAGTAGTAGTAGTAGTAGTAGTAGTAGTAGTAGTATTGTTGTTGTTACATTTTATTATTGTTAATACTATTGCTATTATTAATATTATTATTACGATTTTCCTAATATTGTTATTACTGTTATTGTTATTAAAATTTATATATGGCACATTTTCCTATGTTAGATTGAAAAGCAAGTCGTATTTATAGATACTTGGACAAAAAAATATAATAAAAATGCAACAAACAATTATAATTAAAACTGAATTGTGCTTGAATATGGGCTGGAGGAAATTAATAATTACAATACATAAATATGAACAGTTGCAATATAATTAATAAATTATAATGCATAGCATAAAGTGAATGGACATATAAGGAAAGTACACTTGTGCTTATAAAGAACGATAGAAGGGTCAATCAGTACTAAACATAAATATCATAGCATGTATCCTCATCATAATAGGCTGAATTTAAAGATGAGAGTTTCTAACATTACTATTATGTGTGCAAATGTTCCATAACATATAAATTAAACATCATGATAGGGGCTAGTGGAGGGGAGGGTCATATGAGATTGAGCCTTTATGTATGTATAAAATTATTGAACTTGATAAGGGTCCTAGATGCCAGTGGCAGGTGTTGATGCATCTTCTATCGTCCCACCATTAGACAGGTTGGCTGCATGACCTTCAGTAAATATGTACTATAGTAGGAAGTATAAAGGCTCTTTGAATACACGAAAATAACTTTGCCTGATAGTCTCCTGCACGAAATACATTATAATTTTCAATGAAAACTGTTAAATGTATAGATATGTATGGTACATTATGTAAAATGAAGAAAATGGTAAATTTAACTTACATTCCCAACATGCGCCCAATATTGTGTGTTATTAAGCACCACCATGGTGTCGACATTATACTGCACCCCAAGTATAGTCATGTACTCCACAAATACATAGTAGCGGCCACGCAGCTATTGAATCTTCATCTTAACCTCATCAACTATCCTTTCCCTCCCGAATATCCTGGAAAATGGTGTGCAACGTAGGAGCACTCATCTATAAGCACCTCCTTATTAAAGATGTCACGGGATGGCACAATATTCATCAAGTGATTAGGACATCTTCCTCCTTAGGCCTTCAGTAGGGATCATGAAATATACCATATGTAGGCACATTACAAGTTGGTCATGTCCCATTGGACAATACTGGCATAGTCTATGGTCATACTATTAATATCATGATCCAAGTAAAGAGGACAACAAATAAATTTAACATTAAACATACCATGTCCATTCTTCATGTGCAATACATACTACCAACAATAAATAAGAAGTTTGTAGTACATAAAGACATTATAGGGTACAGTCAGTATGACACATAATAATAATACATTACATAATACAATAAAATCAAGATGATGTAGGTGGTTGGTCGAGTGTGCGACCTGTACTAACTTAGCTTGTGTGAGGCGAGCCATGATGTCTCGATAGCCTTATGCCAATTTGTCGAACAATAGCAAACCATGATGTGATAAGGCCAACTGTCGAACCCCTATCAATGTCGTTATCCGAGCCAACGGGCATGTATGCTCTAACTCTAGTTGACTGAGAACATGGGATGTTAGGCTTAGATGACCCATGTAAGCACAAAGAACTACATGATCCACTTGAACCTGATACCTTACTTGTGCGTTCCTGCTGACCTAACAATTGATCGCCACGTCTCTCAGGTTGGCTCGGGCATGATACATTTTGTTGTGGTGTGGCACATGGTGTAAAGATCTCAGATAGGAGATCATATCTAGTCTTTGTATACAACAAATAGCGCTCAGCAAGTCAATAACTTTGCGCACACAATACAAAGGTAATCTTGTTTATGAAACACATATAATTATACAAAATCATAATTTATAGCTGGTAAAGCACACTATTCTGACCGCTTGGAGCTCTGGTCGCAGGTGCGTAGGAACAAAAATATCACCGGCTGATGGCTCATAGGAGATGTCCAGATTTTTTATGTCGCCTTCATAGTGTCGTGCCATTCCTTAAGGTCATCAAATTTTTCTCTTACAGATTTTGCTGTGTATGGATGCTAAAAGTACCTGCCAAGTTTGTTAGCTATGTTGGGCATGCATATCTGTATGTACAGATCATTTGTCAGCGAGCCTATTGTGTTAATGTTAAAAAGCATATGTATGAAGCGCTCATCGACATTGAGGCCCCATATATTTGCCATGTTATTGCTGGCACCATCCATCGATATACCTCGAGACATACCTGCATGGTTTGGGAACCATATCAAGAAGGAATAAGTACCTTAAAATAACATATAAGTACCATGCGATGAGGCATGGCCGAGTAGTCAACCCTGCTTACACATACCTGATGCCTCCCTAAGTCTGGTTAAGGATGTCAATTGTGTTGTATTGGGTTGTTTCATATTGGGTTGAGGTGGGGATATAATAAAATTTTGCTCAATCTGAACCCAACCCAATAAATACTCAACCCAATAAGTCTCAACCCGAACCTAACTTGACAATTTTTGTGTCAATCCGAACTCAACCCATTTTAGTATATGATTATTTTTCATTAATAATTCATTTAAAAAATCTACAAATTTTATGTTCAACTAGAATCTTAATAAAATAATCAATTTATACCAAGATTTTGAAAAAAGTCAACTTATGCCAACAAGTTAGAAAAAATCAACATTATATTCTAGCAGCCCAACTTTGGTACCATAGAGCAATTTGATAATTGGACTTCATTTAATTTCCTCTATAATATCAATAATATACAAATTTTCAAGTTAAACCAAAAGTTTTGCACAACTTAATTTTAACAACAATGAAGTTGAATTCCAACAATGAAGTATATAAATTCGTCCTATTTAATGATTAATAATCATCCCAATATCACCAAGTAGTCAAGATTTAAATATTAAATAATAATCATTAATTTTTATAAATCAATCTAGAGTTAAATTGTTCAAAAATAACAAGTCCTTATTTAAAAATGCAAAAAATATAAGGCTATTATTGTGTTATCGGGTAACCTAAAACCCAACCCAATCCATAATTTTCATATTGCTTATCGGGTCGACCTAATATCAACTCAACCTAATAACCCTCAACCCAAATCTAATAATATCATGTCGATTCATGTTATGTCGAAAATTGTCATCCCTAAGTCTGTTGTCTACCTATATGAAGTTGCCTAGGTGATCAAGTCTAGCAGGACGTCTAAAAAAAAAATGTCCATAGCTCCTCTCTGTCGTGGCCATGTTGACTCACATGGGGCCAGTGCTGCATGTGCGTATGAAGCAATCTTACCTACTCATCCTTCAGCAAAACCATAACAATAATCTTATTACAATTAAATCAAAATAATGAATAATTTTTTTCATATTACAACAAGATTTTACAAAACAAAGGTTTGTTTTCTTGCATTTCCCTAGAATACCGCTATTCCGGGGAAACCGGGCCAAACATGGCCTCCCTTTTCTACTATGAGAAGTACCATAGAACCCCTTGACCTTTCCCATTATTTACCAAATTCCACTTTAATTTTACATTCTCCCAGACACATCCACCCACTAGCCACACCCCTGCCACACACACATCATGCTATCATCACTTTAATAATAATAATAATAATAATAAGCCCAAACGCCATTATGGCTCGATAGGCAAAAAAGGCCTATCAACCCATGTGATTATCCACTTGTTAAGCCACAAAACCCAATTTTGGATAAACTTACCACAGATATTCATTAAATAATAATAAGCCCTAACACCATTATGGCTCAACAGGTAAAAAAAGCTTATCAACCCTTATGATTATCCGCCTGTTAAGCCCTAAATCCTAGTCTTGGATAAACTTACCACAGATATTCATCAAATTTCCACAAGCCTTTACCTATCTGGGGGCATGTTAGATATAATATTAATCTATGTAACTTAACACAAGAATAAATTTAGCCTGCCATTCAGTCTAACAAATAATTCAACAGATAAATATTAAAGAAACAATATAAATAAAATTACCTAAGAGATATGCTTTATGAAGGGAACTCTCCTTCTAGATATAAATATTATAAAAGATTTACCATATGAAGTAATATGGATGTTTACAAGAGAATATAGGAAAGGTATATGGAAAAACTCTGGAAAACTCTACCTCTATCTACCTAAATAATTCTATTTATAAAGAAAAATTCTATTATTTTGGATTTCAAACATTTTAAATTTGAATAGTAAAAGTACAAATACTATTTATGAATAGTAAACGTATGGATATTGTTTATAAATAGTAAAATCACTATTTATGAATAGTAAAAACAATTATCTTTTTCATTTTATCAAGTTTTTTTCACCATGTTGTCGGTTGGAAGATGCTACATCAAATTTCTTTGATGTTGAATCAGAGTATATCTATTTTTTCATCTAAGTATAACTTTCACTGAGGGTTTCTTCATCTTATCAAAAAATTCTTCAATATTTTGAGAAGATAAAGGCAAATCCTCATTAGGATCCAGTAATTCTCCAGCTAAACATGAAAAAATAATTTTTTCCATTATTGTCAGCTTTTGAAGATGTCTCCATTGACTCTGTAGAATGTTTGTCCAATTACTGTTTCCAAGTATGAATGGATCAATTCTTCTTTCTTCATAGGTCTTTTTCTCCTTTGTAAGGACTTAGAAATCTGTTCAAATAAACTAGATTTTATTTTTATTTTTGTTTTTAATTCTTTCTGTCGGATATAATCCTGAGTAACTTGTTGAATATTATCAACTGTTTCTTTACCATGTATGTGACCAGTCTCAACATCTTTTTGAATTAATTTAGTCCAAAATTTTGTAAGAGATATTCTCTTCAAACATGGAATTTTTTGTTGGGTATAACCAACTTCAGGAATCCATTTTAAAATCCATGGAACAGAAAATTCAATAAAAAATTCAATGAGGCTATTCCCTCAATCCATTGATCTTTATTTTCAATATCAATTAATCTTGGTGAGTTATTAACCCACTAAGTATAAAGCCCTTTAAAGGGTTTTGATAGAATTTTTGTAGATGGTCTATAAGATAACCACTATTAAGAAAACCAATTTGGAATTTCTTTTTTATAAACTTCAGTACATATTTTTATAAACCAAGAATGTTTTTTCTTAGGATTTTCATATAAGAAAACTTTTGAAAATGCTTGGATATAATCTCAATAATTAAATTTAAATTGAGCTTTAGCTTAGGATGAAAATATTCTTTTTCTTTTAATGGGCTTATTCCCCATTCTTCAACCGATATTATCTTTTAAATAATAATTTACTAAAATTAAAATAGGATTTTTGGGAACCAGGATAAAATGTGATATTTCATATGATTTTGTTCCCATGAGAATATACTCATAATTTGCTTCTATTTATAAGAGCAAGCAGCAAATGATGATGTGCTCAAGATACCTTTTGTATTAAGACCCATGGTTCATCTTGCCATTTTAGGTCTTTATGATCAAGGAGCGGTATAATGTCCTCATGAGTATTTCTATCATATTGAGAAGAATTATTATGCTCTTCTTCTTGCACAACATTTGCATAAGAAGGAATATTATCCTTCTTTTCTTGTTCTTTTTGTTTTTTCAATTCAAGGAATTCTTTCATCAAAGGATCCTGGATATTATCATCAGGATAAGAAGATCTCAAATCTTCTGCTATTACCTTGATATAAAATTGTCCTCCCTTTTCCTCTATAAGAAGAAGATTCTTCTTGTCCATGATATCGTGGAATCATTCATGGAAATATTCACGAGAAAGAAAATCAAAAAGGTGATTATCAACACCTTTTTATAAATTATTTCAAAATCAAAAGGGGCTAAATGAGCCTACCATCTAGCAAACATTTATTTGGAAACATCATGTTTAAAATATTTATTAAACATAAATTTAGCTACTTGATAATAAGTTCTTATAATAAAATTTTGATTATATAAATCATCTTGGAATTTTAAAACACATTTTACTATGACAAGAATTTCTTTAGCCACAGTAACATAATTTTTTTGACTATGATTTCATTTTCTAGAATAAAATCTAACAAGATATTCTTGTTTAGAATCAGGATGAATTTGTTTAAGAATTCCTCCAAATTCTATTTCTGAAGCATCAACTTCAATAATTTTTTCCCAATTTGGATTTGCAATCATTAAACAAGGAAGATTATTAACTTTAATTTTTAATTTTTTAACTGTCTTTGCATGACTATTAGACCAAGGTTTTGGATTCTTTTTTAGTCTATCATATAAAATAGCAGTATCTTCTGCAAAATTTTTATGATATGGAGATATATAATTTAAACTTCCAAGAAATCTTTGTAACTAATTTTTATTAGTTATAATATTAGAAAATTTAGAAGCAAATTCAATACTTCTATAGTTCTATTAATAGGGATAATTTGTCCTTTTCTATATTATGACCTAAAAATCTAATTTTAGTTTGAAAAATAGACATTTTGGGTTTAGATATTACTAAACCACCTTGTATAATAATTTTCTTAAAAATATCAAGATGTTTAAAATGCATTTCAATTGTTTTTGAAAAACAATTATGTAGTGCCCCTTCCTGGGATAGCGCCCAAGCTGAGGCACCACTCCAGTTCAAATGTAAAATATGATTCATAATATCATTAATAAGCCCATAACGAACTTTTCAAACTAAATTAACCAAAAGCAGCGACAAAATCAAGCTATCGATTGAAATAAAACACAGTATACACATCATGGTTCAACCCCTGAATACCTAATAAAATTATACAAGTCTCAGATCCTAGCTAATAGTTGACATATCACAACATCTCGATTTCAAACTTAGTATGCGAGAGATCTTAAACTTACACATAAGCACCTATTCAATTATAGATTGTATCCCATCTTCAGCCCAAGCTAAAGATCCACTTTCGCCAGTTTATCTTGTCTAAGAAACATGAATAGTATGAGGGCAAGTTTAAAGGACTTAGTAAGAGATATTCTTGTCAAGAAATAATGGGGATCTGTTGGGGAAAATCCACCGAATGAAACATTAATTTATGTTCAAAATAGAGACGCATCAAGAACAAGCAAGAACAATCAATAACAAGTTCGGTATGCAGACAATGACAAGTCTAAGAACAAACAATATCAAATTCAAGATTTCTAATAGGTACTAAGTCGTGGTTGTAATTGTTGGCTTGAATGGCCCGGGATTGTCTCAACCAATTTTGCTCGGGAGGTATAAAGCATCTCAATCGATCATAGTTAGGAGGAAATACAGACGGCTCGTCTGGCACATACAATAGCCAGATATAAAACAAGAACTACACCGTCCTTATTGCTTTAAGAGTAAACAAAATAATCAAAATACGATCAGAACAGAACAAACCTAAATATAATATGTAGTCTAACAAATCAGAACAAACCTGCATATTGGAATCTCCTTATACCAATCAAACAAATAATCCCAAAGCATGATAGCTTGGCAAACAATTGGTATGCCCGTGCACTGCGAATACCTAAGTGAGCTGCTTAGCATATCGTTGATACCTGAGCAGATCGCTTAGCATATCATGGACACCCAGGCGGACTGCAAGGCGTGTCCCATGTATCCCAGCATTCCGCATATGATTAGCACTCGGCCCACATATGACCGTATAGATAATAGAATAACTACTCGTACAGATGCTCAAGGGGAAATCCCTAGTGCACTTATCGATTTCAAAGTAATAGATCAGAACAGAACAGTATGCCACCAAGGTAATAGAAGATAATAAATGAAAAATAGATAAGCCAGCATGGCCAATAAACATAGAACTGATAATAATTATGCCGACAAGGCAAATGATATAGTATAGACAGACAGATACAAGACAATCAGATATTAGAATAACATATAACAGACAGAAGTTTTGGGCGCCATAACAGATAGAAAATGGAATTGATATCAGAAATAACCCTCACAGAGGTATTTAAATAAGATGATAGATAACAAATAGTAGACAGATTCCAAATACAGATCAGAATATGATTCAAAAATAGAGAAACCCACACAGAGGTATATTCCAACCACAGATAAGAAATATAATGCCAGATTGGCAGACCCTCACAGGGGTTTCCAACAATTTAGAGTAGTTTAACAAAGCAATACCCAGAGTAGGAGACCCTCACAGGGGTTACCAATAATCTCAAAGCAAGTTAAACAAAGCAATAGCATAGAGTGGGAGACCCTCACAGGGGTTACCAACAATCTCAGAGCAAGTTAAACAAAGTAATAGCCTAGAGTGGGAGATCTTCACCTTCGTAGTCTTAGAAAACTGCAGTCACCGTCAGCAGTCTATTGGCCCTTAGGTTCCAATTCCACATCACCTAATCCAAAAGAGTGTATTTACAATTAAGTCCACATTCAACCTTAAATCTTACTAATATACTTATCAATATTCCAAAACCACTAATTATCCTCTTAACACAACACTTATAGAGCTTAGGCCGCACTATCACTACAATATGCTAACTAAGCTACTAATACATAATAGTCATGAAATTCGCCTCAATTATTAAAGAAGTATAACTTAGTTTCCATTTACATATCATCATCCCAACACTTCAATAATAATCCAATTTCATAAATCATAGCTAAATAGCCTAATTATCTTAATTAATCATAACAATACATAATTCTCATCATCCTTATTAAATCCAAATTTGAAATCTAGCACAATATGACCGAGTCCATGATGCTTACATGTATATCCTGCATGTTTTTGTTCTTGATCCCAAATCATAATTTTGGTCCAATTAACTAGTTTATATATCATAA
>JACGDI010005557.1:1191946-1234317 GCA_014898725.1 Jacaranda copaia
AATAATGTAAAATTTATAAAATTTTCAAATAACAATGAAATCGTATTTTATAAACAAAATAAATAAAATTTTAGGGGTGTTACAGATTATATCATCAATATAAACCAATATAAATTCTGAATATGAATAAAATATATCATTCATAATTTTTTGAAACTCAGAAGGAGCATTTTTAAAATCAAAAGGCATGACTTTTCATTCATATTAGCCAAAAGGAACATTAAAAGTTGTTTTGTAATAATCTTTTTTAGAAATTTGAATTTGCCAATATCCTAATTTTAAATCAAATTCAAGATTTGCTTATAGCAAAAAATTCTCAAATAAAATTTTTAAAGGAAGAAATTAATTCTTTAACAATTGAAGAAAAACTAGAAAATACTAAATTAAAAGAAAAAATAAATATGATTGTATATCAGGTCTCTATTGAAATTTGTAATGAACATCCTAATACTTTTTGGAATAAAAAAAAGCATATTATTCATCTTCCATATGAAGAAAATTTTGAAGAAACAAAACTTCCCACAAAAGCTAGGCCTTGCCAAATGAGCTTTGAATATTTAGAAATTTGTAAAAAAAAAAAAAATAGATTCTTTATTACAAAAAGGTCTTATAAGATCTTCAAAATTTCCATGGTCTTGTACTGCTTTTTATGTGATAAAGCAGCTGGAAAAGAAAGAGGTATTACTAGATTAATTATAAATTATAAACCCCTTAATAAGGTTTTAAAATGAATTAGATATCTAATTCCTGATAAATAAAACGATAATAATACTAATACTAGTAGTGGTAATAGTATTCGTAATTATAATAATAATAACCATAATGATAATAATATTAATTATTATTATTATTATTATTATTATTATTATTATTATTATTATTATTATTATTATTATTATATTAGTATTAATTATATTTATAACATAAGTAGCATTAATAATAAATTAAATGATAATAATACTAATACTAGTAATGATAGTAGTATTTGTAATTATTATAATAATAATAATCACAATATTATTATTATTAGTAGTAGTAGTAGTACTAATAATAATAATAATAAAAGTTAATTTTAATTTTAATATTAATATTAGTAA
This sequence comes from Jacaranda copaia, assembly GCA_014898725.1. NCBI lineage: Eukaryota > Viridiplantae > Streptophyta > Magnoliopsida > Lamiales > Bignoniaceae > Jacaranda > Jacaranda copaia. The sequence continues at coordinate 1,193,044 of JACGDI010005557.1, forward strand.
TAATAATTACAATTAAACAAATTTTCATCTAACAAAAAAAAATCCATAAATTATTATAATACAATTCACTTAATCATTACATCAATCATTACAAACTTACAACATAATCATATTTTTTCAATACATATAGATATATATATACACAATATTTCTAATTAACATCCTTACAATTAAAAAAAATTCTCTAATGTCAATTTTCACCCCTAAACACCAACACAAAAGTAATGATTTGGCATCTATAGTAAAAAATGCTCTCTAAAAAATATATCCAAAACATATCAAAACTCCCAAACCCCATTTTTTACTATTTTTAAAAAATAATAACCAAACATTAATCACATTTCTCAACTTTCATTTCACATTCTCCCACAATTCCTTCATTATTCATTCTCTCAAAACACACAATAGACACATAAAAAAATCAGGCCAAAAATATATCCAAACATTAGATAATGTACATTAGCAAATGGCAAGACACACAATTATTCAGACACCCGGTATTAGCACATGGCAGCTATAATGTTCAGTACACACTTAGAGATGTAAATAAGTTCTAAAAAAGGACACACGTAGCAACACACATAAAACATATTAAGGTGGCATTTTGAATTCAATATAAACTCATTAATGCCTCTTAGGCCACATCCATTGCACCAGACCATCCCAGAATTCAGATTGTGCCTGTATCTCCTACTAGTTCTGGTGACAATGGTGGTAGAAGGTCTTTTAGTCAGGGTCAAGTTCATGGTCTGATGTCGAGAATATGTTGCATCCCAACTGAACTTATGGATGAAATTATGCAGCACATAACATGTAATAACAATATCAGTCTGTCGGGTAACAATGTAGTTGGGCATACCTTAAGTTAGAATTGGGAACCTCTTCTTTATAATCTCAAAGGTACATTCTATGGTGTTCCTAAGTCAAGCATGGTGATGATTGAATAGCTCCCTTAGCCTAGTGTATACAGAGGTACCATCGAATTGTTGGATGTGGTACCGAGACTGTCTATATGGGGATAAGAAGCACATATAGTTCGTGAAGTCAACATCGACGAGGTAATACTTTCCTAAATGAGAACATTAAAATGTGTTAGTGTAGTCTAGTCAGTAGTTGAACACTAAAAATTTTGTACAACCTAAACTTACGTATTTGTATTGTTATTAGAATCGAACTGTGATACCTAATGGTGGAAAGGGAAAGGCAAGGTCACTTTGGATTGTGTCCAGCAAGACCCGCGCATCATTGGCACTCCCCTCCCAACCTGCTCATATACATAAATGTTTGATCAAAATCGACTATGGAAAGGACATTTTAAGAGATGTTTGCTTTTCTAGAACAATATGCATTCTGTCTACGAATAGGTACCCATGCACACACTAATGTGTCGTCAATTACCCCGATCGTACCCTACGGATCAAATGTGAGCAATTTAGCTACTAAAATATTATTAGATGGATTGCATACTCAAAGCTGATCCTTTAAGTATTCCATACTTGAAAATATGGGAAGAAGTCGGGATTGTATTGAATCTAATTAAGCATCTCATTAAAATTTGGGTCAGTTATGAGCTCAGGCACTAACATATTTAGTGCCCTAATTACATAACGTACATGGTGGTTGATCATCTCCAAGAGGTGTTGGCAACGTTCCATACTACTCCTCTATCTTTGATGACAGCCAACTATCTACATAAACATTGCCACATCCTCAGTTGGTGATACTCAACATTGTTGTATTTGAGGTAATAGCCCACGACTGTTTAATTCATGGACCAATCTCATGAAGGTTGGCTTCATCATGCGCAGGTTATCATAGAATTGGTTAGGATGGCCATCCATTATCTAGCTAACCTAATCCACTCCGCAGAGCATAGATGTGTTACATGGCATTTTGTCAGTATACAGGTTAGGCAACAAGCGTATGCGATAAATAATACGTCGTTAGTACTATCGGATACATCACCACTAGGTGTGCCTGGTGATTTGTCATTGAACTCCAACTTATAGTCATGTGGTGGTCGTGAGCTCGATCTACTAGCCATCAATTTAAAGAAACTAGTCATCTCATACAACATAAAATATCATGGCATATCACTACATAGAACAAGCATATATAATAAACATCTTTACAATAAAGGATACGAGTTCTAAAGTCAGTGACAAATAAATTCGAACATACAAATGCATAACATAAACTAAATAGACATTCATAAAGATCCCATAAACAAGCAATAGAAGTATTAAATGAAGCAGCATCGAATGTTCTGTAGGGGAAGTATAGGAGGCCTTAATTGCCTAGTGATTCAGCTCAGATGCGCCTTTCTCTATCATCAAGTTAGAGAAAAAAATTTCTCATTATGGCACTTTGAAGATCATTAATAGCCCTTCCAAACAAGTGGTCTGGTAGGCCCTCAATGCGCCATAATGCATCAACACACTCGACAATTGAGCTATGGGCTTTAGGCCTAATCCTCTCGGACTTAGTGTCCGTCATGCCATCCCATTTCTATAAGACCTCATCCATTCTCTCCTATCTATCCCTGGCATAGAACTTTGCTTCTTTGCCCCTCCTCTATCATGATAAACCCTCTCCCTAGATACTGGTGCCATTAAAGCCATCACATGATGAAGATGAGTGTCTTGATCCACCAGTACTACCTCGACTCACATTATCACTTCCACCTGAATTATTGTTAATTTCTAGATGGGGCTGGGTAGAGGACCAGGTATTAGAATACAATGCAACATTCTTGGAGAACATCTCAATACAATAATCGTAGTAGGGTAAGCCATGGTCCATCAATGAGACATGGTTTGGGTGCTTCTATAGTACCAAAGAGAGCAATATTATATGAGCAATTGATAAAGATATACAAAGATAAGATAAATGTTATACCGAGAGCCAATGGGCAATGCGATCCTCGCTACCAATGATTGTGTTTTGCTCGTAATCCCAACTGTACCCTATACCATTAGTTATCAATGAATAAAACACATGCTACAATGTATAGAGTCTATTCCATTTCTACCTAAGCTGCTTCACATTGTACGTGTAAGGAGGTTGTAGCTCCACATTCATCAATGGCAAATCTTATTCCAGGTGTACACTGAGAACATGGTGGAAAAAAGTTGACCTGCTTGGAATTCGTCATAGGCAAATTCGATAATAGTTTTTCATTAGCAAATGGCCATTGCACGTATGCCGACCTACTACCCCCAGATTGTGTACTGTATGTGGCGTCATCTCCATATGATGGGTTATGATAGTAAAGATCTATCTAATAATGAGTGTATAACAATTCGTGACCATAAAGATTAGGAGTATATGAAAATGTTGCAAGCATTCAATGTAATATATGCCATGTATATTAGGAGAAGGTGCAACATAGTATGCTTGAAGCCAATACAATAGCAGCGATGGTGTAGGCTACCACTTAATATCATACATAAGCGTCATGTGTTCGAGACATTTACCCCCTTATTCATATACTTTCAACTATTAAAGCACCACATACTAATTCTTTAATGTCCCACCACTGAGATTAATATGTTATCCAAATTATTCTTATATGTTACACATAGCAATTGAAATGAAATAGATCCAAACAAGTTGTGTTTTACATATTGCATAATATATAATTTGTATCACATGTTATTTATGCTATAAAGGTTCAATACGTTAAGACAAATGTACTTGTACATATGGAAACTAACTTATATATATATGGACACAAATATGTAGATATATGAGTTTATATATAAATGATATGTATTATTTATTGTACATATATATACTCATATATAAGATAACATATTTACAATTGACATAAAAGTCGGTTAGATAGCCATACAATAATTATTATGTGATCTATATTTAGCAAGCCAATAACTTTTTTTTACATGAAAATGATGGCTCCACAATAGAAATACCGTGTTGTATTATTTTCAGTATACCGTAAAAGAATATATATGTATGTATTCCTTTACAAAATATAATATTCCTTAATAAAGTTTATATTATATGTACATAATATATAGAATATCACACAAGTTGCTTCAAACATAGTGAATATAATAATAAATAAATATATTACTTGTTTATACGTAAATAGTAGACATTTGGAGCCTTTTTTTTGTTGTCTTATTTATTTTTGCACTATATTACATAATACAACTTATATACCCCCATATATATGTATATATATACATATTGTTTGCATATTTATATATAAATAATATACAGTTTATGTATTTATTTATTTTTGCTATACTTTTGCATTATATTACAAAATATATCCTGATTTATAGTTAGTTTATATACAAATGAAGATGTTATTTAGTTATATATATATATATATATTATACACTGTATGTATTAATTTTGTTTTAATTAAATACAGGTGCAAGATATTACTTGATACTTTACATATTTATATATTGTAAATACACATATAATATTATTAATTATTTATATATATATATATATATATAATACACCAGGTTACACATTAATTCTTTTTATTTAGCACTATTGTATAATATAACATTATAGTTTATTTATTTATATATAGTTTATATACAAATTAATAAATTACTTATATATATATTTATAACATAAATTGCATGAATTAATTTTACTAATTAATTACTTTTGCATTATATTACTTCATACTTTACATATTTATATATTGCAAATACACATATAATATTATTATTTAATTATATAGATAATACACCTTATATGTGTCAATTCTTTTTATTTATTACTTCTATGAGATTTAACGTTATAGTTAAAATATTTATATATAGTTTATATACAAACTAATAAATTACTTATATGTATATATATTTATAACATAAATTGTATGAATTAATTTTACTTATTAATTACTTTTGCATTATATTACCTCGTACTTTACATATTTATATTTTGCAAATACACATATAATATTATTATTTAATTATATTGGTAATACACCTTATATGTGTTAATTCTTTTTATTTGTTACTTCTGTGAGATTTAATGTTATAGTTAAAATATTTATATATAGTTTATATACGAACTAATAAATTACTTATATGTATATATGTATTTATAACATAAATTGTATGAGTTGATTTCACTTATTAATTACTTTTGCATTATATTACCTCGTACTTTACATATTTATATACACTTTACATATGAATGTATATATTATTTACATATATAATTTACATTGTATGTGTTAATTATTCTTTACTTACTACTTTTCTATTATATTACATATTAGTGCGCAGACCCATTCTATTTTATTATATTTTATGATTAAATATTTGTATTCGATTTTCACACTGTTGAAGCTTATTATTTTTATTATGCTTTTATTTTTTTGTGCCAAATTTATCATTCATATATTGGTTCAATTTGGTAAGTACCACTTTAAAATATAGATTGGTATATATTCTACGTAAATTGCCATCACATATCAATATTATATTTTTGTACACAACCGACAATACGATACAAGACTTTTTATTTAGACAAATTATTGATTCATACGTAAGTAGTAAATATTTGAAGATGATTATAAAATGTGTGACTTAATTACATCAGAAGGATGGTTCAAGGGTTTGATATGGCGGTAACTTCCACTAGGGGTAACTACAACTTCATCCATTATACAATTACGCCATCATCCGCCAATTGTATATTGTAAACAATCGACCTCGTTTAGTTGGGTGTATTGTGCCATAATAAGTGCACATTCACATTAAAATCTAAAATGAAAATATCACTACAATCATAAGAATTTTAAATACCACATACAAAACCAATAAGTTATTAACTATAACTTAATTACAAATTTAATATTGCAATGCAGAAGGAACAGAAACAGTATAAAGCATAGGACTTCCTAGCACTTTCATATACATTAAAGGTGGAACCACAATTTCATACAATCATACTTCAAACTGTTCATAGTAAAAGGGAAGGCTTTAAACTGCCAAACTAATTCAAAACCAACTACCTACATGTCACAATCTGCCAACATTAGCTATTGGGCAATACATCAGTATTACAGCAACCATCCAATAGGACCCGTTGAATAATTTCAGTAAGTTCATTCTATATATAAGAGGGAAGAAAGAAGGAAAATGTGAGATGGAGACTATTGGGACCTCACCAATATGAAATGGTGTCATCCTGCTCATTGCTTCATCTCTTAATTTTTTTTTCCGTTGTGGTCACTCCCATACATCTAGAACTTATAGACAAAAGGTTCGGATATGTGCTACACTTCCCCCCTCCCCAATATCTTAACTTAACCAACGTATCTGAAAACTAGAATGGACATAACCTAAGTGACAAGGAGTATACACATGTATTCCCATCTACTGAATGACAGAAATGTACACCATTAGGGATAGACTTCCAAAAATTCATTTTGACACGGGTAAGCATACGTATACTAGGATGTGCTACTACACTCAACTACCATAACCCTATGGAGTTAACACTAAAAAATGTTTGTTGCAGATTTACACACAGATTCCTAATGGAGAATAATAATGAAAACTCAATTCAGAAAAGCAGTATGGGGGGTTTATAAAAACAAAAAATAAAAAAAAAATTCTACACCAATGAACTTAACACAAAGAAACTTAAAGAGTGACCACAAGTTCAAAACTATTCCCAGATTGACTTAAGGCAATGCAGCTAACTCCACTGCTACATTCCAGCACACTACTTAAACTATCATACTGTTACATAAGAATGGCAACCACTAAAAAGAAAGCCAACATCAATGTGCACATCGTTATAACCCAACATTGTGCTAGGTGAAGCAGCTTTAATGGATACAAATTTCAATTACAATAAGTGAAATTTGAAAATATTTCGTCCAAGGAACAATAATAAGTAGTCACCATGGGGGAATGACTTACTTCTCCATTTTTCGCATGGACAAACCCCAAGCATGGTGCTAGACAAACTTCATGAGTCAATGGGGGTTACTGTTCTGATGAATGTAATAGGTAGTAGAATTTAACATGTTCAACACTCAATATAAAGACCACAACACATATAATATACAGAATAGTATTTAAGGCAAAGCTAGACCTTATTACAGCCATGTAGTCACACAGTCACACAAAAATCAATAAATGAGAACATATAAGTGATAAACACAAGAAAAACATAATAGTAACTAGTATAGCACCAACTACCTAATGAGCTAGAATAGGTTGGGGTGGGGAGTGTACTTGAGGGTTGCACAGGGGCTGGGATGTGGTGCTTGAAATGGAGACGTTGTCCCCAAAAATACTTACCAAAGAAGCTGTTTGGAAGAGTTTAATCAATGATAGAAAATGCTTATATTAGAAGGAACTAAATTGACACTACTTAGGGATTGCTTGGTAGTGAATAGATTTACCTGCCATTTTTTATAGTTCTACTTTTAGATAGGAAGACTGGTGGAACTATGCTTGTTTTATAGAGGGATAGCTCACAAACTTTAGTAAAGCAACATATATAGTAGACAGGATTTTTTCTTCAAATGGTAGTGAGGTAGTGTGTAAGTGTGGAGGACAATATGAAAGGAAAAGGTTCATTTATAGAGGGTGAGAAGAGTCATGGTCAAGTTGTGCATCACAGAGTTGTAGTTGAAATAGTGAAATTAAATGCCTACCCTCACAAAGAAACAAACAAAAATGTAGGATTGAAGCACAAAAGTAGTTAATAAGCCATGAGAAAATGCAAAACAACCAATGCAATAGACAGAGGGATCAAACACACTGTAACTAGCTACAACCTTAGCTTAAAGCTGCTCTAGCATAGAGTCAACCCAGCCAAGCAAGATTGACACATACATGTGGTACAATCACATGTCGAGATGCTGTGGACATGCATGAAATTCACAGAAAAGAGGTGTTTAAATGCTTGGGCAGGTTTCCTACCAGTGTAACTCAAAATGCTAAGTAAGATCAACTGCAAAGACATACAACTATGCAAACAAAGGCAGTAAGCCATACTCAGAATTAAACTAAAGTAAGTAGTTGTAAATGTTGACACAAGGAAAAAGTTAAACAGAAACACAAAAGTTGGCACCAGGGCTTAGTCCACATTCAATATCGACTAGCAAACAACAACTACAACACAAACTATGGTCTCAACCTAACAAGAACTTCATACCCGCACAATACATGACAAAATACAACACAAAAGCATCAATTTGGGTGATATAAATGGTAGAAAAAAGGGGAATAGACCAAGGAATATAAGTGAGACTCAAAAAACCAAAAAAATAGAAAATTCAAATTTCACGTTGGATTGAGTATGAGGACCCCAAAATCTGTCTATCAACATCTAAGTTGAGTAAATTTACTAACAATCAAATTATATCAAACGGCATTGATGAAGCCAAAATGAAAGATAAATGCATCCACATAGAATCACAATAAGCATATAAAATTCCATGCTAACTCAGGAAATTTCTAACCCTAAACCAATAACAGTGACATCGGTGTAGTGTTAACATTTTGGGGGGGAGGGAATCTAGATAACAATGAATATATACTTGGACCCAAAAAACAGACAACACCACAAAAAGATACACCACAGAGTTCAAAGTTTTCAGACGAAAACCCTAAATGGCGTAAACCTTTTTTCCCCTATATCAATCAGGGCTAACAACTTTTGAAATAATGGGATAACTTACCAACACCTGAAACATCCACAAGCTAACACACGACAAACACCCAAAAATTAGATAAAAAAGTTGCATGCCACGGCTAAAACAGCCTTCACTAGACTTTAATTTCCACCGCAACGAAATGTGTTAATGGTCAATTGGTCAATTCATACACCCCAGGTTCCATTTCACCTTAGAATACACACGAAACCAAATCAACACACAACATCACTGTGAAACAAACACAAACCCATTGGCATTTTTATTTTTATTTTTTTGGGAAAATGATTGCCAAAATATTTGTTCGGTGTCGATTGTTTCACGGTTTCTTTTGGGTTTTTTAAAGAAAAAAATCATTTGTAGATACACATCACAGTAGTGGAGATGAGATGTGTAAATAGTTATAGGGGAAGAGAATGGTGAAGGAGGCAAAGGGGAGAGAGAGGGGGGGAGTGGTAGAGAAGAGATGCATAAGGGTTATAGAGGAAAGAGAATGATGAAGAAAGCAGAGGGGGAAGGGTGGTGTAGAAGAGATGCGTAGGGGTTACTAGGGGAAAAAATGGTGAAGGAAGTAGAGAGAGAGAGAGAGAGAGGGTGGTGGAGAAGAGATGCGTTGAGGTTAATAGGGGAAAGAGAATGGTGAAGGAGGCAAAGGTGAGAGAAGGGGGGGAAGAAAGAGAAACGCATGATAAGGAACAACAACAGTGATGGCTATTTGGGCATGGAGGAATGTGAAATGAAAGAAGTAAATGTGACAAAGTAAAAGCTTTTTGGGAATGAACAGTATAAATAATGAAGGACCGTTTTTTGAATATGTTAGAGCTTGTTTTGAGAGAACAACAGCATTCCCCCATAACGTTCCCAAACAAAGCGTAAGCATGCTAATGAAATGTCTTTTAGAATATACAGTGACATGGATGTAAATTAGTTATTAAAGATAAGAGAAATATTATGAAAAATTATCAAATTTTAGAGTTTAAATTATCAAAGAATTTCAATACATTATCAAATTATAAAGTTTAAATGATGAAGGAGTTTTCTACATATTGAGAGTAGAGATGAAAGAGATTTTTAGATAAAATGCAATTGTATTTTGGTATTAAAGATAAATAAAGAATAATTTATGCTAATAAAAAAATGATTTAAAAAATTTAGTTATCTTTAAAAAGAATAAATAATATCAAATTTAATAACTAAAAATGAAATTTTAAATTTAATTAAAAACTTAAAATTCTTAGTATCCAAAATTTGATCAAAATTATACAATTATAGTTTCCACACGGTTTGTGCTATATATAATAGTTTGTATGTATACATATTACACACGAATGTGACGCTTATGGCTAAATTTTGCAATAATGCATGTCTAGGTCTTTGGCGTTGTGCACACGGAAGAAGGAAAAATTAAGTGCTTGTCAACTTTATTATTCTCATCCAAACCATTACATTAATTAAGTTGAAGTTTGGACTTTAGAGGGCCAAAATTTAATAATCTTTCATTATCTATGGTGTCATCAAGTGGCCAAACTACTTAGAGATTAACTGTTCTTTATTAATTAACAGTAATATCAAAAGAAAAGGCAAGATATATAGTTAATGAAAACCATGCGAATATTTTATTTTATTTTTTTTAAATTTTAATCCTCATGATAAGATAAAATAAAATAATCTTTAGAATATATATATATACAAGCACCATAACAGTACCAAAAGCCACAAATCCATTATAGAGTTGAACTATGGGCGATAATGACTTTGGATTTATTTAATTTACTTGTCAATAGTTTAGTTGGTGCTATTTTTGTCATTATCTACAAATTATTCCTCTATTATGTTTATACTTTCTAAATCGTATACTCAACCTCATCTGAAACTTATGATTATTATATTAAATTTGTTAAGTTTCTACATCAAGAAAAATGCAGACTATAGTCAACTTCAATTAGATATTCGAACAATACGAGCAAACCAGTAGAGGGCGCTGGAGTGTTTTGACAAAATCCTTCCAATAATGAAGATTAAGTACGTAAATAATATTAAAATATTAAAATGTAAACTAAATAGTAAAAAATACTCTTTATTTATTACTTGTAATTGGGTATTTACAGCATTCTACATGTAAAAATAATATATAATAGTAGGACATGTTGTGGTCTTGTTCTTCGTATTTATAAAAAATATTTTGCTCTTATGCAATAGTATTACATGCTATATCAATTTTTTCTGAATGAAACAGCTACATGCATCATTATGTAAGAACTGTGAATTAATAAGAATTAATTAAACATCAATCAATTAACATTTAACAATTATTAATAAATAATAATTAACTAATCAACTATTATTAAATAAATAGATAAATAGTATTCCTATATTGTATGGGTTCAGTAAAACTCCAATTTAACATTGTATAATCAAATCTTACAAGTTGGACTTAGAGAAGAGATGGGAAGAAGCGATCAATATAGCAACCTTTCATTATAAATATGATTGATTTGTAAATTATTATCACCAATAAATTTGATATTTATAAACTATTATCACAAATAATTTCAAATTTATGATATTCTTATAAAAAATAATAAGGCATATTCAATTAAACTACAAGCTTCGTAGTCTCACGAGCATAAAACTTATTACTTGTAATGCAACTTTTGCCCATGGCATTCACACTTTCCCAAAAATTCTATTATTGACCCGTCAGCCACGACATTCTCATTTTCCCAAAAGTTATATTATTTATCCCTATATTTTCTAGAATTCTTGCATTGCACGCCTGTCCCATTTTCCAATCCTAAGAATTAATTCAAGTGCCAACTATCCAACCATAATATCTCGGCATTAATGCCCACATCTTCTCCTCTATACTGATTCCTTATCTGCCCCACAAATCCTAGAAACAGTATTTAAGAAATAAAATAACCAAATCGAAAACCTAAAAGAGAAAGGAAAAAAAAATCTTTTTATTCATTTACTTTTAAGTGTTAGAAAGGGAGTATTTCATTAGAACAAAATTCCTCCCTCCCTCACCTAAATTTGGTTTACTTATTTTAGATGTTCATATTCTTTCAGAAAATTAAAAAAAAAAATCACTTAACACTTAACTCTCATATTACTGTTAAAATCTACATTGTAATAATATAACATGATCAGCACTGTATGGCGTATTCAGTCATATAATATGTAATACATATAAAACTAAATGTGAAATCTACATTATAATAATATAACACGATTATTACCACTTAGGCTCGTTTAGCCATAAAATATTCAATGAAAATTAAGATTACATAAAATTTACGGCGTAATAATACAATATGATCTTCACTATTTATTAAGCATGCAATGGAAATACAATCTGACGTGAAACTAAAACTGTAATAACATAACATGATCATCACTGTTTGACATCGTCCAGCCATAAAGTACGCAATGAAACTATAGGGGCATGAAAAGCAAACAATAGAGAACCAGGTAGGGTTGGTCGGCTGCGCTATTTATTATGACAACTTCTCATGCCACAGCCACAAAAATCACAAATGACACCACCAAACGCCAACCGACTTTTGTTGGGCACATTAGCAAGCTCAGCTGGACTTTTCTTTGAATAATCAAAAAGCCCCTTTTTTAAAAAACATCTAATACATACATACATACAACAAACCAAACAAAAGAGGAAACAGGAAAAATACAACATGGGTTTCATCTTTGTCTTCATCTTTCATGTGCTTGAAACAATAGCCACAACTTGAACGTCAAAAGGGGATTTTTTTCCTTGTGGTTGAAAAGATCACTTGGACTTAAATGGGATGGCCCTAATCACCACTTGGTGGTACAGAGCTGCAAGAGCTGCCCCAATGAATGGTCCAACCCAGAAGATCCACTGCATATTATCATACCATATAGTAAGAAAACAAGCTTTATTCAATCTTCTGATCTGATTTTCGTTAAATTTATTTCATCAAAGTGAGAAGTCCCCCAAGAATAACAAAATAATTTGGGATTATGAATATAAGAATATCTTGACCCAAGAAATCTTGTTAAAGTATCATTTTCGATCAGATTTTTCAGACGCATGGAAACTTCAAGAAAGGCCATAATATTGCCTCATAATTGCTTATCTTAGTTTCTAGAACAAGCCCTTTGACACAATAGTTGTTAGAAGCTGCCATATAGAACTAACCATGCCACACTACTAATTCAAGATAATTATATCTCAAAGAGAGAAGGGTCAAGAATTTTAGCTTACGTGATCATCCCAAGCATGGTCCTTGTTGTAGATGACAGCTGCTCCAAGACTCCTTGCAGGGTTAATACCAGTGCCAGTAATGGGGATGGTCGCCAAGTGCACCAAGAAAACGGCGAACCCAATGGGCAACGGTGCCAATATCTGCAAAAACATCAACCATGTTACCCAACCAAATCAACCCAATTCTTTATCAACCTTAAATGAAAATGGTCGTGAATATGCAAAATCAACCTTAACTAACATCAACTAACAAGATCAAATAAACATAAGTACTCACGGGAACGTGGGAGTCTCTAGCACTACGCTTCGCATCAGTGGCAGAGAAGACGGTGTAAACAAGCACAAAAGTGCCTACAATTTCAGCTCCAAGGCCGTCGCCCTTTGTGTAGCCATGTGCCACAACGTTGGCACCACCGCCCTGGGTATCATACAGGGTCTTGCCGAAGCCCTTCACCACACCGGCACCGCAGATGGCCCCTAGGCATTGCATCACCATGTAGAACAACGCCCGAGTCAAGGACAATTTCCTTGCCAAGAACAGTCCAAATGTTACCGCAGGATTAATGTGCCCCCCTGCAAACATAAACAGCTTTTCCATCAATTACCTTTTTTTTCTCCCTTTATTTATACGCATGAACGCTAAGAGTTTGTTGTTAAGTTCAAGCCCTGATCTCATACTTTCAGCAAACAATTACTTATAATCTTGAATTTTAAGTACATAAATCGATTATTGAATCCCTGATCTCACACTTTAAGCCATCAATTACTTAAGTATATAGATTGCTTATTTCTTTTAAAGAAATCGCAAAACAAGAATAACGGTAGCTAAATCCATGGCCAAACATGGATAACAGTCGCATCCAGATATTGTTCCACAGATATAACAGGGGATTTTGTTTCAGAAGCCTTTTTCATAAGAACAAAACCACGCCCACTATGTCGGCAGAATAATTACTCGAAAGCCTTGAGCCTTTGATCATTATTAGCGAACTAAAAGTGAATTTTTCTTCAAAATTAACCTGCCAACGTTATTTCTGTTGTAATTATTGGAGTTGGGGTAAAACCCTGAGTAAAACTTAAATTGCTTTTGCAAAAATGAATAAAATTCTCTTCAATGATAAAATCACCTGAAATCCCGGCGGTGCAGTAAACAAGGGCAAAGATCATTCCACCAAAAGCCCAAGCAATGCCTTGAATCCCAACAGTGGAACACTTGGAATTAGACTTTTTAACCCCCATAACTGTCAAAACGGAGACATACAAGAAAAGAAAAGTGGCAATAAATTCAGCTATCCCAGCTCTGTAAAACGACCAAGAAGTCAGTTCCCCGGGCTCGAACAGCGGCGCGGGCGGTGGCTCCTTGTAGTCCTTGTCCTGGCTCTGAGCCGCCGTCCCAATCGGCTGCCTCTCCGAAAACTTGTTGGCACCCACTCGGACATCCTCCTCTTTGCTCTCCATCTTCTTCTTTCACACACTAAGACCGAAAAAAACTCAAGAAAATTCGAAGTGAAAGAAAATAGTATTAGAGTAGCAGCTCGTAAATTGATGGTTTAATGCAAGTGGACAATGAGGACATATATAGACGAATAGTGGGAGGGAGGCGGGGCCCACAGACCACCATTGATGACTTCATTTTCATTATGATACAACCGACCATTAATCATTCAAGTTTTTATTTCTCTTTCTTCTTTTTTAGTCAGTGTAGTTTTTTTCTTCTGGGAATCGCATTTTGATTTTTGTTGAATTGTTGAAAAAACGACGTTTGGATAGAGGATCCTAGCTGGCAAAACGAGGTCCATATGTGTTTCGTAACGTTGCACTTTGAAATGAATAAGACTATTAAGAGTGGTAACCACCGCCCACACTTTGATTTGCTAAGCGTGAAATGGACGGGAAATGGTCCTCGTGTAATAATAGTAATATTTGGCGCAATTGTGGAGAAAATGTCAGAAATACATGAAATGATATTTATGATTGACAATTTACCTTGATAACATTTACATTGTCATAATTCATAATTCTCAAGCTATGATTAATTATAAATGGATCCAAGCATGTAATTTTGCAATACAATTTAATATGTGGCATAATAGTAATGGCTTGAAAAATATAATATTATTTTTAGTAATTTTTAGGTTCGCATTTTTACTAAATTGATAAATTTGAACTAGCTCATAATCGAGCTATTCCATTTATTAGGCTAGATTCTTAAAGTTTGAGAATGTCGAATTGGATCACATTAATTAAAAATGACTTGTTAATTGTTAATCACCTAAAAATATTAGTACTATCATATATTTACAAGTAGACAATTATATTTATAACATTTATTGTCCTTTCCAATATTTTACCTTCTTAATTTTTATATTGACGGCAAAATATTTTCGTTGGACAAACTCTAATAAACCTAGCCTCTATTCCTTATGTTTTTAGGACATGTACTTAAAAAATACAGATTCAAATTAGTAAAATTTTTAAATAAATAAAATACGATACACCTAATTCACCTATAGCCGTTGAATTGTAATCAAGGGAAATTGTTTTCTAACAGGCATGAATCAACCAAATACTGAATCAACACCCTTCAAACTCTAGACTCAAATCCACCATATTTTAGCTAGAATGAATCATTTTCTTTAGCTCATATCAATTGGAAACGACTATTAATTACCTCAGTGGTGCCCATTGCCTAATGCTCAAATTTAAGAAGTGGTGGGGGGCCTATGTCAACGCTGTTAACGTTTGAAAATAACAGGGGGTTTGAATGTGGCCAAAAATCCTTCAACATAAGGGAGGCAGAGATTGGAGGGGCGGTCGCCGCTGTTCTGTGTCACGTTTGGTCATGCCACTTGTCTAGATTAGGCTAGGCTAAGTGAAATTGCTTACATGAATTTTCAAGAATCATTTGCCACGATGTTGGAGAGTTCTAGATTAACAAAATTACTTAAGAGAATACATGTAATCTCAATCACTAAAAATTATTTAAAAATTTTGAATTCTAACTTTCATAAATTAATCGACAATGAATTAAAAAAATCATCGAAGACAAATGTTTTTGAAATTTTTTGAAATTTTTATTTAGGGTTAAATTTTAATTTGTTTGTATTTTTGTAAATTTATTACCTTTGAATATTATTTCAACAAAATTGTAAATTATTCAATATATATGTGATGCCATTCTTCGCGAGTTATTATCTTCGAGTATTATTTAAGTAAGGTTGTAAAGTATTTAATGTACGTCCTTTGTTTTTTTTTTGGAGGGTGGGAAGTTGCAACAATAATTTTATTGTGCGTTAATCATTGGATTTGGTTCTAGAATGATACATAGGATCAAAATTTTCATAACAGTAGCAATTGTAGAAATTTTGAGGATAAAACGGAGGGATAATTTGGAGAAATTCGACAAAATCTTCCATTGGTGTGACCAAAAGTTAGCCGTTGGTTGGCAGCTATGCCTCTTTAAAGCGAAGTCATTTCTGGAACAAAAAAAGTTGGAAACCATCTTGCCGTTGGTTCATGACACTTTTTCCATGCAAATGACTGTGGCATGCATTACTTAAACACGAAAGACTTCGCCCAAATAACTGAGGGTGAAATTTGGATTTGAGTTCTATTCAATATACATACATATTAACGTTATGCCGGTGCCATGCACATATTCTTTAAAATTACTAATTACTATGTATTAATATAATATTAAACTATAAAAATAAAAATATCATAAAAATAGTCAAATAAGTAGTAAACAAATCTCAATAAAGCAGCTCTATGATGATCAAGGAAATTGGCTAAGATGGGATAATGGACTGGGTAATCTGATCTAGGATTATTACGAGGAGCTATTCACATCTCAAAACTGCTCAAATTTGGCAATTCTAAATTGTATTGATCAGAAAGTTAGCAGTGAACAGAATAGAGAGCTCTTGGAGGAATTCAGTGTCGAAGAGGTGAAGCGAGTAGTGTTCTCTATGAACCCAGACAAATCTCCAAGCCCGGATGGTATGAATCCTGCTTTCTTTCAACACTTTTGGCATATTATAGGGGATGATATATGTAATGCGTGTATTAGCTACTTACAGAATGGTTTTCTCCTTGTGGGTCTAAATGACACACTTATCACTCTAATCCCTAAAAAACCAAATCCTAAATCTATCAAGGATATTCAGCCAATTCCTTTGTGTAACGTGATGTACAAAATCATTTCTAAGGTTCTTGCCAATCGAAAAAAAGTTCTATCCTTTATTATATCCCACACTCAGAGTGCTTTTGTCCCTAGCTAGCTAATCTCCAATAATTTCATGATTGCTTTTGAAATTATGCATTACCTTAAGCAAAAGTCTCAAGGTAAAACTGGTATAGTTGCCCTTAAAATTGATATGAGCAAGGCCTACGATTGTGTGGAATGGAGTTTTCTAAGGAGAATGACGGGCAAATTAGGTTTCGATGCTAAACTCATCAATCTTGTTATAATGTGTGTTAAGTCAGTAGTTTATACAATTGTGCATGATGGTCATGAAATAGGACCTATTATTTCCAAGCCGAGGACTTAGACAGGGAGATCCATTATCACCATATCTATTTATTATGTGTGTCGAAGGTCTGACGGCAATCTCTCCAAAATGGAATCACTTGGCAATCTTCATGGATGCAAGATAGCTACAAGAGCTCTGGCTGTTTCTCACCTCTTTTTTGCAGATGATAGCGTGTGTTTTTTTAGAGCTACATTAGATGAACGCAGGGTTGTTAAACAATGTCTTCAGGATTTTGAGAAAGCCTCTGGTCGGTTGATTAATTGTCAAAAATCATCTATATTTTTTAGCTCTAACACGAATGCTAGTACTTGGGAAGACATTTGCCACAAACTTGATGTTGTTGTGAGAGACGAGCAATATACATACCTAGGCCTTCCATCACTCATTGGTAGGAATAAAAACGATGTGTTCAAGTTCATTAAGGAAAGGGTGTGGCAGAAAATTCAGGCTTGGGAACAAAAATTTCTGTCTAGGGTAGAGAAGGAAATTCTTTTGAAAACGATTGCCCAATTGATCCCTAATTATGTTATGAGTGTATTTTTACCCCCCACTAACCTTTGTCAGGATTTGGAAAGGATGATGAATGCTTATTGGTGGAAAAGTGGAAATTCCAGTTCAAATGGCTCAAAGGGCATAAAATGGTTAAGTTGGGAGAAACTTTGTAATCCAAAAGCTGATGGTGGACTTGGATTTCATAGAATAAGGGACTTTAATCTGGCTTCACTTGGCAAGCAAAGCTGGAGATTTTTGACAGAACCAAATACATTAGTGTTTAAAATTCTTCAAACTAGATACTATCCTGGGAAATCATTTTTGGAGGCAAGTTTGGGAAACAATTCGAGTTTCATATGGCGTAGCATTCTATCTACTCAGAACATCATCAGAAGAGGAAGCTATCTCAAAGTGGGAAATGGGGATAATATCAGTATTGGCAAAAATCCTTGGTTTCGGATGAGAACAACCCTTATGTGTCTTCTTACTTAAACTTGGAGATTGCCAATCAGACTGTTAACTACCTTATGGAATAGACCAATCAAAGCTAGAACAGAGACCTCATTCTCTCTATTTTTGACGAACGAGATGCTAACATTATTTTGGATATCCTTCTCTCAAATAGATGGAGCAATGACTTGTGGTTATGGTGTGGAAAACTCAATGGATCCTATTCGATTAAAAGCTATCACAAGTTGATTAGAAATGACCAAACTAATGAACTGAGTCTTCCTTCGCCTGTTGTGTGGCATAAAATTTGGAATGCATCTATTTCTCCTAAGGTGAGAAACATGGTCTGGAGAGCTACTATTGGATAACTACTGATGGAGGAATGACTTATCTCTAAAAAAGTGAATGTTAATGTTATTTGCGATGTGTGTGAAAGTAGCCAGGAGAAAATTTACCATATTTTGGTGACTGGCATTTTTGCTAGAGAAATTTGGCAAAGCTCGCAACTAAGTGAACCATTGAGGCTGGTCAATGCTGGAACATTTCCTATTTAGATTAATGATTGTCTTGCAGGTTTGAGTAAGGATGAAGGAGACAGTCTGCTGATGCTATTATGGGGTATATAGAGAAGCCATAACCAAGTAATCTGGAAAGATAAAAAAGACTCGGCCATGGTGACACATTTTATTGTTAACTCATCTTTATATCAGTGGCCGGAAGCTAAGAAGAAAAAGGAAAAATGGACAGCAAGGAGCTATGGAATGCAGAATTTATCTTGTTGGGAACTCCTACCTCATGGTTGGACAAAATGTAATGTGGATGCGGCTCTTAGCGCTAACAATTATAGCTTTGGAGTGAGATGGGTTCTTAGAGATAAGCATCGCAATTTTTAGGCTGCGGCGGCCCTTCTACATAGAGGAGCTACATTGGCGACTATAACAGAGGCCATCGCTTTCAAAGAAGCTTTAAGCTGGATGAAGAGTCAAAACAAATCTAATATAATTTTTGAGTTAGATGCTCAGGTAGTGGTAAATGCTATCTCAAATGATGTAGTGGATCATTCTTATTTTAGGTCGAAAATTAGAGACTGTCAAAACTTACTAATTGTAAAATTCGATTTGTGCATCATTTAGTGAATTAAGTGGCTCATTCTGTTGCTAGAGCTACTGTTTCTATGCCTGAACTTGGAGTGTGGGAAGATGATATTCCCTCATTCCTTACCAATATTCTTGTTTTTGATTTGATATAAAAGTTTCCACTTTAGTGTCAAAAAAAGTAGTAAAATTAAATTTTAAAGCTTTAAAATTTAGTATTAAAAAGATTAGAGGATATAAACACATCTCATATATATGATGTCATGAAAAATAAATTTCAATACTATGCAATGAAAAGTTAAAAAAAATTCAAAATATTTAAAGATAAAAATATATGAATATGATTATATACTTGATCAAAAAGAAGAAAATATTATGCAACCAGAAACTAACAGATAGTTGCATTAAAAAAATAAAAATATACATTAAGGATATAAAACACAAGATTGAAGGCTTAAAAGTTGTTGGCAAAAATTTAAAATTATAGTACTTTAAGATTGCTTTAGACTTAAAAGATGATGAGTGTGTATTAAGTTAAAACTTGAAATATAAAGAATTAGATAATATATTGGCTGCCATGAATTAAAAAAATTATTTAACTTTAAATTTTTTATTAAAAATCAATTAAATTAAGAAGAAAAATATGATAGTCAAGATAAAAAATAAAAAAAATAAAAAATAAATATATAAAATAATTATAAAGTTAAAATCAATATCAGTGTATAAGCTAATAGAAACCTTTTAATTTGACTTATAGCTTAGTTATCGAATCATTAAGGGAATGTTCGGTTACGTTTTGGGATTGATTGTGATATATGTTTGGGAAAATAAATTTTAGGAGTGGTGTTGGAGAATGTGAAAATAGTGTTAGGGAATATGACGAATGTCTGTTGATGTCTTAGTGAAAAAGGTATAAAATTGTAACACCCTTGAAATTTGGCATTTTTGAAAAATAAGGATTTAGAAATTAAGATATTAATTGGCCGGATTTTAGGGCTCGAAAAAGAAATAAAAAGGGCTTAATTGGAGGAATTTCAAAAGTTTTGGGGGTAAATTTATAATTTTTAAAAACTTGATTGGATGACATTTTCAAATTTTGTGGTTGCTTGGTATTCATTTTGGGTCAAAGGGTCTAATCTTATGCATTTAATTTTTTTGAGGGCTCAATTGAAGGAAGGCTAACTTGGAGGGACTCAATTGAAGCTTGCTAAAATTTTGTTGGGGTCAAATTCAAATATTAAAAAAATTGCCCTATAAATAGTTGAATTTTCATTTTCTACCCCATTTCATTTCGTGTTCTTCACCATGACATCACCTTTCCCTCCTCTAGCAATCACCTTTGGCCACACCCCAAAACCCAAAACTAAACTAAATGATTTCTTTCTCTTGTCTCGATAAACATGAAAATACCACATGCAATGAAAATCAACTAGCAGATGGTCGGAAAAGTAACCTAAAAATTTGGTCCTGGTGGAGGTGATGTGACCCTTTTTTTGGCTACTTCTGGAGGTGACTAGGGGGTGTAATATGATGGGCTCAACTCAAGGATCATGTGGGTAGCTTCAACTTCTCAAACAGACCATTGCCAACAACGAAATCAAAGAATAATCTCACGGCAGTGAGTGGTGATGTTGGGTGATTAGAGCTAAAATTGGAGGCCTTCTTGGTAGTATTTGGTGAAATTAACTTGGGAGTTTGGTTTTTGGAGTTGAGAGGCATTGCTTGGTGGTGATGTTGAGATTTTTCGATAGCAACAAATGGCGGCGGTCCGAGAATAATTTCTTCCTCTCAATGCGGTGATCGCGATGGTTGAATCCAGGACCTCGAGAGCAGATTCATAGGTAAAAGTGAGCTAAATGATATATGTTTATATATATATACATGCGATGTGCCGTTATTTCCATTGGGCCCTGTAATATGCCAAGGATGAGGATTTGTATGAGATTGATATATATATATATATATATATATATCCCCAAGCATGGACTATAATGTAATTAGTAGGCCTGAATCTGTATTATTTTATGTAATGTTAGGAGGAATTTAGATAATTAAACAATTTAACTATGATTATGAAATTGGAACTTATGATATGATAATTGGATGATTTGAGATGATATGGGACTAATACTCGGTGTATACATGTGCCAGTATGAATTTAGTAAAATTGGATAGAATTATTTTATGAAAATTATGGGAAATTATTGAGTATTGGAATAAGAAAACCCTAATTCTATGGATTTGATATTTAAGTGGCAAAAATTAGGTTCTTTGAGATAATTGGACTATTATTGATGTTTTGGGATGATATAAATAGGAATCGGATTATACTTCTTTAATAACTTAAGCGAATCCCATTATTATTTCTGTATTAGTGGCTTAATTAGCAAATTCGTATTGATAGTACTGATTAAGCCCTATAACTATTCTGTTGAGTGGGTAATTAGTGGTTTCGGAATATTGATAAGTATACTAGTAAGAGCTAAGTTTGAATATGGATTTAACTATAAATATACTATTTTGGTTAGGTGACGGAGATGTGGGTCACACAGACATGTAGATGGCAAATTATGGTAACTTTTTCTAAGATTGCAAAGATGAGGGTCTGCCATTCTAGCCTTGCTATACTTGTCTATTTTTGTAGCGTAACCTGTGAGGGTTAACTTGCTTGAATGTACCTGCTCATAGATGCTTGAATTGTACTTGCTCATTTTATTGAGATCTATAGTTGATTATGCACTTGTTTGTAATCAATCGTTTGACTTGTAAACCCCTATGAGGGTTAGTATTTATTTCACTTTGTTAAGTTAGTTCTTGCTTATTCTAGTACCTAGAACTCTAATGGTTATTTGTTTTGTACTTGTTTTTGACTAGTACTTGTTATCATTTTGCACTTGTTCCCATCTGTTGACATTAATCTCTACTATGAGCATGGGATAAGTCGTAAGCCCTAAACTCTTAAACAAGTAATAGGACGTTAATCCCTGCTTTGTATATGAGATAAGTTGTATGCTTGTGAGACTTGGGTAAGTAACGAGACGTTAATCCTTACTGTGTGTATGGGATAAGTCATACACCTGGAACTCTTGGATTAAGTAACAAGACGTTAATCACTGTTATGCACATGGGATGAGTCATAAGTTTAGAACTAATGATAGGGTGAATCTGATAAGCCTGTTATGCTTTGATCCATATTTTGACTTTAGTATAATTGTTTGTACCCTGCTCATAGAGCAACAAGGGTAGTGAAGTTTCTTGGTCTAGATCAGGCTGTTGTCCAAGTCAAATGAGCCGTCTGATTTCCTCCCAAACTGACTTGGTTGAGATGGACCGTTCCTCTCGAATAGATCTAGTTGAGATGATCCCGGGCCGTTCAAGCTGACAATCACAACCCCCAAGCTAGTACCTATTGATAGCTTTGAACTTGTTAATACCTGTGATTGTTCCTAACTATTTGTAATTAATCCATTGGTAAGCTGATACTTGACTACCTATATCTGATCTGTTCCTATTCTTGTTGTTAATTGACGATTTGTTGGATTGATTTTCCCTGACAGATCCCTATTGATCTTTATTCTGAATATCCTTCACTAAATCCTTTGAACTTACTCCTCGTTTCTTCTATATATTCTCATACAGGATTGAATGATAAGCTTAGAATTTTGGTCTGATCGGCGAGTATAATTTTGTATTAGAATAGCCTTGTATCTTTGCTTATGGCATATTTTGTAACCCTAGAGATGTTGTGATATGTTAGGTCTAAATTTGGCAATTGCTGGATGTATATATTATGTTGAACATTTTGGAATTACTAATAGTATGTACGTGGTACTTATGTTATATGTTATGGGATCACCTAAGGAATGTATATAGTGTTTTGTGAAGTTTGATTAAGTCAAAGTGTGCTGCTACCTCTGATAACTCTTATTGAGGTTGTTTAAGTTTGAAATCCGCTGCTATTTCTGATAAATTTGGAATGTTTTTGATGGGGTTATTACTTGTTATGGGGTTTGAATTAAGATTGAACTAAATGGCGCTTTAGCTAGGGGCTATCTCGAGAGGGGGCGCTACAAAAATATTTTGAAAAATTTAGCATATTTGTTTATGATTTGGGAGGGAATATTTTTTATTATACCGACAAATCATTTTTTTTTTAATTCTTGGGATAAAAATGAAATTGAGTAATATTTTTTATTATAAGAATAATAAAAAAATATATATGATATATATGTATATATGGGGGGAAATGGGGAATTTTGTGGGATAATGAAAGATGGAAGAGGGTATTTTGAAAGAATCTATTTTGATATTTTGGAGGAAAAATAGATGTATGTTTAATTATATTTTGCCAAAAAAAAATAATAATTTTGGCAAAATATAACTGAACACTCTCTAAGTGAAGAACATAGTAACATTAGTAATACAAATTTATACTATTATATATAGCACACCATTGTGGGACCCACAATCGTGCAATTTTTATTCTAATTGTCCAATTTTGGCCAAATGTCAAATACTTGAAATTTTGAGTATTTTAATTCAATTGAAAATTTTTTATTGTTTGTTTATTTGCTTTTATATTTTGTTTAATACAACAGCTTATCTATTATAACTAAAATATCATGTTGTGTTTATCCAAAATTATGATATAGATTTCTATATATCTCATAAGATAATTCAAAAAATATTTATAATCATATTTGTATCTCACTAAATAAGTTTGTAACTTAAAAAATATTTTTTAAGCATCATGTTAAGTACTCTTATCACAAAATTCTATCTTATAAATTTAATTTATCACAAGATTAATAGATAAATATTTTATCTATTTTATAAATAAATTTTATTATTCTACAATTATTCCTTTTACATTTTACTTCTACATTATTTGTAGTACAATTTTATATTTTTAATTGTATGACTTCTTTCCCCAAGTAACAGTAGCTAATGATGTTTTTTTCTTTTTAATTAATTTGAAATTCACTTTGTAGAAACTTTTTAATATTTTTTTTTAAAAACGCATCTTTATATTGTTTTTATTTTATTTTTATTCAAAATTAATTAGATACTTTTCTAATATATTTAAATATTTTATTAATATTATTATTTTATTATTTCCTCAATATTTATTTAAAATTAGAGTTATTATGGCCAACTTAGGATTGTAATTTTTATATTACTTAAAAGTATCAACATGCAATACTTTTTTATTTCAATTAGTTATATTTTATATATTTATTTTTAATACTATTTTCAAATATCTTTGTATGTCATATAAGAATCTATATTTGATATTGAATATTTTTATTTTGCTATTATTTTAGTTGTAGTTCTCTCGATTTATCTAGATAAAAAATATATATACACTTCATATTTGAATAATGTACCTCGAATAATGTGATGTTATGAAATATTTAAAAATATTATATTTTTATTAAGTTGTCAAAATTATTTCAATTTTCTTATCAAATGAATGAAGAAATACTATATATTTTTCTTTAGAAAATATTCATTAAATTAGCACTTGATTTACCTATTTCTAATTATGTGCATATAAGAAAGATTTTTTTTTTTCATTTTTTCTATATAATATCATGTGTTTTGATAAGTTTATTTTGATTGGTTGAATCTGTACTTATTTATAATATTTTTTAATAAGAAAATCATTTTATTTCTCTTCAATAAATAAAATATTTATAAACATTATATATACAGCTAAAAATTAAAATTGCAAAGTAAATACTTTTACACAATTAATCTATACTATTATATATGGCACAACAACATGGGACCAATAATTATGCAATTTTGGATTCTAATTGTGCAATTGGTCAATGATAAATTCTTAGAATTTTGAGTATTTCAATTTAGTTGAAAAATTTTTGTTAGTTGTTGATTATTATCTCTAGCTGATATAATTGTATGTTATCTCTAATTTTCTTTCATTTGAAATTTAAAATATATTTAACAATATTTCATAATCTTTATTAAAGAGATAGAAGTTTGAGAAATGAATAACTATAAATTACCTGATACGTAATAGCTCAATTTATCAAAATCTTTAAAATGTAATTATTTTTACAATAATATTTTTTGGATATATAAAATATTTTTAGATAAAACTATATATATAGAATATAACAAATAATTTAATTTGAAGAATCTTTCAAATATAAAAAGCTACATCCTACAACAACTATAAACTCTAGACTTTATTTTTATATTATTAATTTAAATCATTTTAGCTTTTTCATCAATGTAATAGATTACTCATTTTCCATTTTTGAAATAAGTTCTTTTATATTGGACATATATAGTTGACATAATTAAAAATTTTCAAAAGCTTGATAAATAACTACTTAATAAGCAAATGATATCAAAATTTATATTTTTCAATATATTTAGTTAAACAATTATATAGTTATATCACCTATTTTAGTTTAATATCTTTGCTTATAATAATTCATAAAAAATATTTTTATATGGATTAATGATGTTAGATCAAAAAGGTTTGACTTAAATTAAGTATCCATTTAACTATTTGTACCTATTTATATTTATAAAAAAAAACTTATATATGAGTGAGTGATATTTTATCTTGAATAGAATATTGAAAAATTCTTATTATTTTATTCATGTACATAATATATGTTATTTGATAATTTTAAAAATAATTAAATAACTACATATATAAATAAATATAAATAAATTTTACTTATCAGAGTTATCTAGAATATAAAGAGATATTTTAGTTCATCAAAATTACATTTTACAAGTTATGGATTGAATTAGTTATCAAACAATAATATGGTGTAAGTTATTTTCATAGATAAAATCTAAAGAGATTTACATATTTACTCAAACAAAAAATACTTAACATTTAAAAATCTCAAATGTCATGAAAATTGTAATTGTACGTAACTTCCACATCATGAACAAATCATATTAAAAAAATTTATATTTAAAAAAAAATTATTTGCTTACTTATCATATCAAAATATGTATATATAAATATATATCTAATTTAAAATTTGTATTTAGTTAAATAATCTGCTCTACTTTTATTTTCTTAATTCTTTCATTTATTTTTTGAGATTTTATAATTTAAATTTTTTTTGTATAAGTTATAAATTTAGAGTTAGCAATTCTTCATATTCCACAACCTATTTAAGTACAAATTGCCTTCGAAGATAATATCTTTAAATTGAAAGATTCATATTTTTTATTTAATTAGTGATAGATTTTTTAAATACTAAAAATAATTATGATTCATTTTTAATCAAAATAAGTAAAATAAATATTACTATAAAATAAATTATTTTAATATTAAAATTCTTATCGGTACATTCCATTGAGCACAAGCTAGTTTAAAATTATAGGAAAGTGATAAAGTAATTATAAATTCAAACATTAATTTTAAAATACGAATTCATGATAAAATATGAGGATTAAATTAGAATGTAAAATAAAATATGAAAAAATAAATAATGTTCCTTCTCAAATGTTTTGTATAAATATAATTAGATCTTCATATCATATTTCACAAATGGTAGAAAAAAGTGAACAGAAAAAAAAGTTGTCAGCTTTTCAAACAATCAAAATTTTAAAAAATAATAAATAAAATGAAATTGAATATATATTTTGATGGATTAAATAAATAAAAAGTTGTCAAGTATTATAAACTTACAAAATTAATGAATGTAGATAAACATCTTATGATTTTTTTCAAATAGATTAAAAAAGATCTAAGAATATATATACTGATGAAGTAGTATATAAAATTTTTAAAAAGAGTTTGAATTATACATACTTATACATACATAATTACATATATGAATAAAAAAATAAAAATTATAAATTATAATTTATTCAAAATTAAACAAATTTTAAGAATTGATATGGGATAACCAAACAAGCTCAACTAAATAGTTATTAACTCCATTAAATGCTTCGAGGCTCACTTTGCATCTGAGGCCTAACTACACTTCCAAACCCAGCTGAGTCGAGTCACTTGACCACAATCGTCAGGTCGAGCAGATAGTTCTCGACACTACTCGACGGGAGGCTTCAAGCCGCCTAGTGCATTCAACTATTTTTTTGGTCAACCGCTTTCTATGGTCAGTCACCGTTAATCAGAGTGCTCACTCTGACAGCGAATTGTATCCTCGCCGCATTCAATGCTCTAACATTTAGCGTGCCTCCGCATTAATGGTGCAGTTACCCTAGAACTGCCTTTGCCACCAATTCTATCAAGAGGGCGCGTCTCCAGATACTATTCTCCCAAGAAAGCAGGAGATGATGCTACTTGCAATAATACAGGGATGAGAAATGACCTATAGCTCTCAGACAGGGACAAAAGCTCTCTATACTTGGTAAGGGCATCTTAAATATATCATCTGCCTGAGAAGGTTATAAATGCCCCATTACCAACCACCTTCCAGGTATATCATTTTTACTATATGCTCTTATTCTACTGTTCAATTCCCTTACTCAATTAGTTCTAACTTGAGCATCAAAGTGTCTTAGTCGGAGGCACCTCAACTAGTTTGACATTTGCTAGTAGTTGCAGGTCTCAATCTAAAAGGATATCACTATTGGATCATTCAATCTCTCTAGTTGAATTAGCCCCAATACAACTCAATCTAGTAAAACAACTTTCAACCTCATCATTTGGGCGCCATCGTGGGTAACTTGAGATTGCAACTAAAAAAATGATAAACATCAGGAGAGCACATCTAAGAGGGAGGAAAATAAAAGGACAATGTCTCTTCCTCCCTCTCAACCTCAACAAAGATCACATGCCCTAAGCCCCAGTGCCCCACCGAAGCAAGTGGTTACCCTGACCATGCCCCAACTAATGCAATTAATAAGTGAACAATTCTTCGCCTATATTTCTACCCAGTTTTCTATGGCACTGAATAGGCATAGAACCATGCTCGCCCCAGTTGGTAGTACAACCCCACAACTGCCATTGCTAGAAGAGAGGTCCCCTTGGGATAGTTGTGGTCACTCAGAGTCCAGGTGCCGACCAACCCAATGAGAAGCCAGCCCCAAGCGCCTCCATGGAGGAAGGGGGCGATCAGAACTAAAGGAAGATATTGCTAACTCTGTAGACTATTATGTTCGACTTAATTGAGCCCCACAGCACGATAGGGTCAAACATTCAAGATTGAACTAGCACAAGGAAATGGGCAAATCAGTTGATCACGCAGCCCAGCCCATTCAAGCCCCATAGCATGATAGGGCCAAGCGCGTGAGGCCTCAGCTCGACCACAACATGACCTAGGTAGATCGGGAGGAATGGGAAGAAGTTTCCTACCAAGTGCAGCAGCTGAATAGATACCCGATGAGATAGGAGAAACATTAAAAGGATACCCAACCCAGAGGGCTCCCAAAGGTCTTATCGAGAGAGAGGGTTGTCATTTATTTAGGAGATTATCGACAAGTGCATTCTCGTCGACTCCAAGGTCCCGATCAGACTCCCGTGGAATGATGACTCAATTGATCTCAATGAGCACTTGATGCAGTTCGAGCATATAATGTAAATGTATTGACATAATGAATACATACACACGCAGATATTGGTGAACGCTTTTCAAGGTATAATGCTTGATTGGTTTGTCAAAGTTGAACCTTCATCGACATACTCCTATGACCCGTTTTGTGATAAGTTCTTGCACTAGTTCGCCAGTCAACAAAAGGCAAAGCTCCCCTACACCCATCTCCACACCGTCCAGTAGAACGAGGGGGAGTCACTTCATAACTTTTTTATTAGGTCTAATACAGAGGTACTGAAGATCAATGACCCCAAGATTGAGTTTCTGATTGATGTGCTATTTTTGGGGCTCCGACATAAAGAATATGCCAATGCTTTGGTGTATGAATACCCACGGTTGATGAAAGAGTTACTCAACCTAGAAAAGAGATACATGACCTAGGAGGATATGAAAAAATTAAAATTTGGCAACTCTAAGCTCGAGAAAAAGAAAAATAAAGAGAAAAATAACCAGAAGTAGAGGGATGATCGTTGTTCTCCAATAAAATGCTTCCATGACTACATATTGCTTAACATTCGAAGGAGAGAGGTCCTACTTGCAATCCAGCATAACAACCTCCTCAAGAAACCAAATAAGTTGATGAAGATTGAAGCAATAAAAAAATTAAAGAAATATTGCTACTTTCACAAACAAAGAGGCCATGACATAGATGACTACTTCAATTTTCAAGATGAAATTAAGAGGCTTATCAGATAGGACTATCTCGAGAAATACATAGCTAATGATGCATAGACTGAAGGGGCAAAATCAATCAAACTCCCCAAAGAAAGAGTTCGGTTAGCTCAAGGAGGAAAGATAAAGGAAAGAAACCCACTCAGGATGACCGCCCACCTATTTGAGGAGTAATTGACATTATTACAGGGGGTCTCGCTGGGGGGACTCAAAGTTAGCAAGGAGACAGACGTAGAGGAGGCTAGAGCCGACCAAAGGCTCTTTAGTCAAAACAACGTTCCATTTATCTACCAGTGTAGAGTCTATCTCCTTCACTGATGGCGACTTAGCCCACCTCGAAAGGAAAAATATCGATTGTAAAACTGATTGTCCCATGATAGTTTTTGTTGAGATTGCCAACTTTGAAGTTATGAAGGTTCTGGTTAATAATGGCAACTCTGTCAACATTATCTTCCTATCAACACTGAAAAGGATAAACCTAGGTTAATTGAAATTTAAGCCCATGTGTACCTCTTTAGTCAGGTTTTGGGGATCAAAAATCATTTCAGAAGGTTCCATCAATCTCTCTACATCATTTAGGGAGGCACCCCGTAGAAAGACACTAATGATAAACTATCTGGTCATTGACGCTCTATTTGCTTATAATGTCATAAATGGTCAACCAATTCTCAAAAATTTTCATGCCATTGTATCAACTTATCACATGAAAATTAAATTCTCGACTCTAGCGGGCACGAGTGAGTTGTTATGTAAAATTAAGAAAGCTTGGAGATGTTACACCATTTAGGTTGAGTCGAGTGAGCAGAAGACTTGACCGCAATTGAAGACCTCAAGGGATACCCCTTTAGCAGAACCCAAGGAAGCCCAGGCCTACAAGAAGAGAAAGTTGGAAGATACCAGAGTGGAGCCTGTTGAGGAGTTCAAAATGTTCAAATTGGAGCCTAGGAACCCTGACAAGACCACTAGGATCGGAACAGATATGGGCCCCCACATGAAATATCTCATGCTTGATTTTCTGTGGAGAAATATCTACATCTTTACTTGGAAGGCATTTGATATCTAAGGAATTGACCCTAGTGTGATTGTTCACTGTCTCAACATCGACCCCTCATACAAGCCGGTCAAGTAGAAGATAAATACCTTCAATGCCGAGAGGAGCCAGATCATCGAGGAAAAAGTCAACAAACTCTTAGATACAGGCTATATTATAGGAATTCAATATCCATCGTGGCTTTGTAATGTTGTACTCATCCCCAAGAATGAGGGATAATGGCACATGTGTAATGATTTTATCGATTTGAATAAAGCTTGCCCTAAGGATTCTTATCCTCGACCTTAAATAGATTTATTAGTAGATTCTGCGGCTAGTTGTGAACTGTTGAGTATGATGGATGCATTCCAAAGGTATCATCAGATATTCATAGCCCCCGAAGATAGGGACAAAATCTCTTTTGTAGTCCCCAATAGAGTTTATTACTTTTTAGTTATGTCCTTTGGACTTAAAAATGCTGAAGCAACCTGTTCAAGAATGAGATAGGTAGGTCTATTGAGGTTTATGTCGATGACATGATTATTAAGACAGAGAAGGCCAAGGACCATTTGCTTGACCTCAACCATACCTTTGCCATATTACAAGCATTTGGTATGAAGTTAAATCCAAACAAGAGTATGTTTGGGGTTCGATGAGATAAATTCTTGGGTTATATGATTAGTCAAAAGAGCATTGAGGCTAATCTATAGAAAATTTAGATTGTACTAGACATTGCCCACTTTGAACAGTTAGAGATGTATAGCACCTGGTCAGGAAAGTGATAGCCCTTGAGAGATTCATCACCCATTTGGTTGACAAGAGCCTACCTTTCTTCAAGATTCTCAGAAATGCCAAGAAGTTAGGTTTCCAGTGGGATAAATAGTGTGATTGGGCTCTGGTTGAATTAAAACAATACTTATCCTCACCCCTATGCAAGCGAAGCCTGAGCTCGGAGAGGTACTACACATCTACTTGGCTATCTCAAAAGCATCGATCAACTTAGTCTTAGTTTCAACTAGGGATGGGAACCATCGACCAATTTACTATTATAGAAAGGTGCTCCAAGGACAGAACATAACTAATTGGAGATTGTGAAGTTTGCCTTGACGTTAGTCACTGTGGCTTAGAAGCTTAGTCTATACTTCCAATCCTATACCATGATAGTACTGACAAACCATCCATTAAAGCAAGTACTCTCAAAGGCAGACACATCAAGGAGGCTAACTAAATGGGCTATTGAGTTAGGAGAATTTGATATCACCTTTCAACCCATAACAACCATTAAAGCACAAATTTTGGCCAACTTCATCATCGAGTGGGTCGATCTCCCCAAAAAACACATCAAAACTCCACTCATTTGGACTCTACACGTCGATGGATTATTGACCACATTAGGATGGGAAGAAAGAGCAGCCTTTCATTCCCCGATAGTGGAAGAATATGATTTTATGATCAAACTTGACTATATAATTACCAATAATAAAGCTGAGTATGAGGCCCTCTTCACTGGGATGAGGCTGGCACTCGATCGAGGAGTCGAACACCTGATCGCTATCATGGACTCCCAATTAGTGACAGAACAGGTCAAAGGAAAATTATGACAGTCATTCAAAAAATTCACTCTCAACCAGGTACCTCAATTTGAGAACAATTGCGTAGATGCCCTATCCAAATTTGCTAGCTCAACTAGAGGTGTAAGAAATAGGACAATAACATTTTTGGTCACCAATAGACCATCAACAGGCACCTTCAAAGAGAATTTGGTAGGGAGCATTGAGGAGATAGTTCCCTCATGGTAAGATCCAATAAAGCTCCACTTGAGTCATAGTGTGGTCCCTGAAGACAAAAATGAGATGCGTCACCTTCAAGAACAAGCTGCCAAGTTTGCACTCGACGAACATAGCTAGCTCTATAAGAGGTTGATCTCCGAATTGCCCCTAAGGTGCCTGCATCCCTACTAGGCTCATAATGTCTTGTAGGATATCCATGTAGGCATGTGCATAAACTATTCGGGGGAAAGATCCCTTGCTCATAAAATCATCAAGTATAGATACTTTTGGCCCACTCTACTGAAAGATGCTATTGATTTTGCTTGAAAATGTCTATCATGCCAAGTTCACTTGAACCTCCCACATCAACCCGATGTGCCCATGGTCAATGTTTAGATTACTTAGTCACTTGACCAGTAGGGGATTGACATTCTGGGTTCATTGCTAAAGACGACGAGTTAGTGAAAGTTTATAATTGTAGCAGTCGAGTACTTCACCAAATGGATAGAGGTCAAAGTTGTTCCAAAAATAATTGATGCAGCCATCAAGGGTTTTATCTGAAAAAATATTATTTTTCATTTTGGTCTCCCTAAGATCCTTATTTTAGACAACAGGATGTAGTTTCAGAGCAGAAATACCCAAAGTTATCGCAAGGCCTTAGGAATCACCAGGAACTTTACCTTAGTGGGTAACCCTTAATTGAATGGCCAGATAGAGGTAACAAATAAAACAATCCTTGACCATTTGAAAGCTAGGACACAAGGGATAGGGTCGACCTAGGCAGGACCACCCCTCGTACAGCTATAGATCACAACCCTTATAGTTTGATATATGGTTCTGAAGCAATCATCCCTTCTGAACTAATACAAAACACAGCTCGAGTGATCTACTTCAACTCGATTAGAAATACCTCAGAAAGGACACTCGACCTGGAGACAATTGATGAGTGAAGACAAGGAGCCTATAACACCATGCAGCGCTATAGATCAAAGATGGAAGAAAACTACAATAAAGGGGTTAGGCCACACTATTTTAAGGTTGGAGACCTTGTCCTCAAGAAGGTGGAAGTATCCAAGAATGTTGGCAAATTTGACCTAAAATGGGAAGGACCCTATACTGTTGTGAAGGTATCAAAGCACAATACCTATTAACTAGCCAATGTTGCTGGGGACAAGCTCCCTCGCCCATGAAATGCCATCAACTTGAAGAAATTCTATGTATAAAAGTGCATTGTAATCATCTTTGTGTTTTGTGATATAAATAAAGTTCAAGCAATAGTACTATTATTCACTCATAATGTTACAGCCACAAACACTCCCATCTACCTTATATAACTTAAAGTTTCAAGTCGACGCCGAAGTCAACCTAAGAAGCAGTTTCAATCTGAAGAACCAAGGCTCCTCGGTCAAAGTTTAAGGTCGACCCTGTAGTCAACCTAAAAATAGCTCCAAGCTACCAAATCAAGGCTTCTAAGCTAAAGTTTCAAGTCGACCCCATAGTCAACCAAAAGTAGCTTCACATTGCCAAGTCAAGGCTTTTTAGCCCAAATTATGTAGTCGATCCCGTGGTCAACCCAATAAGCAGCTTCATGCTGCCCAATTATGGTTTCTTTGCCCTAACCCTACAGTTGATCCTAAAGTCAACCCACAAATTAGTTCTTCACTACAAAATTAAGAAACTTCAAACTTAATCAAAGTAATGAAACTTAATTATAAAGTTGGAATTTTAAAACAGAACATCAAACACATTTCGACAAGATCATGTGTATCTCTACAACAGTAACCTCAATCGATGATAAAGCCATTATGAGTTTCATGTTAATTAATTTGGTTATCAACCACATATTTGCAACGAGACAGTTGTATTCGACAAGAAAACTATAAAATTATTACATTGAGCAAAGTAATAGCAGTATTTCATTGAACGCAATATTCATTATAGTTGAAGAAAAATCTTCATTGACAAAAAAAAGAGGACTACATTGATGCAACCTACCCATAGTGGGCGACCATAATCTTAAACGGTAGGAGTTTCAACTTTGGCTCGACCATGCACCCTCTCCTCGACTTGCCTAAGCACCTTTCCTGGTTGGGGTTGGGCATCATTGACGTGAGGAGAAAATTTGCTTGTGTTTGCTGCAAGGGCCTCAACACGTCGCCTATAAAGTCAGTTGAGCACAACACATACTAGGCGACATCAACTAGTCCGTCCCTGATTTGGAAGGCAAAGTTATCAGCGAAGGTGAACCCCCTCACTAGATCAGCAGGCCTTCTTTCAACCTGAGCTTGCTTCTATTAAGCAGCCATCATGGGCTTGACCAGAGCATTTATCGCAGTGTCCCCTTCTGCGCCTTTCTCGACTATAGTCTCCATGAAATCGAGAAAATGTTACAACTTCTTGTCCAAAATTGGGCTTATTTTATCTTTTTCCTAATCTTGAATGGCATAACCCAAGTGTTCGAGTTGCTTGACCGCTTTCTTGAATGCTATACGGGCATCATCAGTCGAGAAGACCACGATCACATCTTGAAAAGCCGACCTGAGCATAAATTGTTCTACTATCTCTCTTCGCATCAAAGGGAGCTTTTGAAAGAACACCGCTCGGGCTTTCTTAAGTGTAGCATTAAAGCTGACTGATTGACCAAAATTGTAGCTTACTTATAGGTCCAGCTAAGCCTTTTTCAACACCAAATCCATGTAGCACCTCTCTTGCATGACCTCGACCAGCTGTTGGTCCTTCATATCAAGCTACTCCCAGAGGCCTACCACCTCCTTGGTCAGTTGGTCAACCCAAGATTGGGATGATTCGAGCTGAACCTTGAGAGTCTTCAAGTCCCCTCCCTGCCATAATTATTCCTGATCAGCTAGAGCCAACTCTAACTTTCGATAAAAATGATACCCAAGCTAGCTCATCTGAAATAGAGGTTATCATTAAATAGTGTGATTGATTAAATGTAGCACTCAATGAGAAACTAATCGATCTTACACTTACCATGTTGCAGTGGTATGCTAGAGCCCTAAGCGTGCTGATATGGCTCAAGTCCATGAATATTTTTTGGTTGGAGGTAAAGAGCCTGGCCATCATGCATTTGAGAGCATTGGAGGTCGTCTATGATTAAGCTCGAGTTAGTCATTTCCATGGTCGGATCAATCCCAAATTGGGGCAATGGCAACCTGGGTATTTGAAATAAGATCTCACCACTGCGCTTGCTGAAGAGGTCATAACCTGTGGCTACCTTCTATTTACCTTTTTCACCTATCATCTTCTTAGGCATAGGTCCTCTTTGCTTGACTACATGCCTTTTGCCGTAATTCAAAAATCTACTACTAATTTTCTCCACTGGTTGAGCGACCTGTGGCACATGTTCATCTATGGGACACCTAGGGTGGCAGTCAAAGGTGCGGCCTCCATCTTTGAACCTCTATCTCATTGAGCAGCCACCCAATAGCACTCTTCGTACCTTTATGCCCTAACCAACGCTTCTTACCTACCACGAGCTATGATTTCTTCTCGATCTGCCAACAAAAGACAATCCAAAGAGCAATTAAAACCAAGCAGAAAGATATGAAAATACACAATTATCACAATCGATAAGAATTTCTACTTAGTTGGTCACCCGCGGGCAAGTTCGGCTCAGCTGGTGACAAGCCAGCTAGCATTAAACATCTCTCTTTGGTTAGTACTGAAACCTTAATTTGGGCAAACTCGACTAGATCCCAAACAAAGGTATTGGGCTAGCTCAGGGTTTAGTTTTCTGGCATCTCGACGTGCCCTTTCAACCACCCCCATAAAATATTAAACTCCCTCGGCCCTCAAACATATAAATAGTATTTTTTCCACTTTTAGCCATATGATGAGATAGGGGTAACTAAGAATTTTTGAAGTGGACGTGCCACCAGGTAGTAAAACTCAAACTCCTCAATGCTATCTAACTCTCGGGACATGGAAAAATGGAATTGATTTAAAAAATTAGTGAAGGATGGAGGCTGGCCGGTCAAATAAGTGCATCAACATCGTGAAGCTGTACACGATGGCAAAATAGTTGGGTAGGAGCTGTGTTATGCAGACTTCCAAGCCCCCTAGGAGATCGATTATGGCAAGTGCAAGCTGAAACCTAAGTCCACATCTAAATCCCTTCTCAAATACTATAATACACCATTTTAAAGGTCGATGCATCATACCCCGCGACCCAGGCACTAAAAGGTCAAACTCCTCAAGAATATGGTAAAGTTCCCTAATACGTACTAAGCTAGAAGAGGTAATTTTGAAGACTATCTTGCTATAATAGTTAGGTGTGAATAATCAACCATGCAATGCTGGCACTTCACTTGGGCTAGCCTCATCTTCAGAGACAACCCTTTCATCACTCGAGCTGCTGGAGGTTGAGCCATTGCTCGACGAGCTATCAAATGTGCTTTCATCCCTAATCTCTCCATGGAATTGTGCACCCTAGGACCTAGTGTCCTCACTATCTGATGCGCTTGACATGCTTCAAACATAAATGAAGGAACACAAAAACTAGAAGAAGAACTTATATCTTTTTATTAAAAAGCTCTAAAATACGAAAAGGAATAAAGGATTCTAAATGTAAGAATCGGCTAGATCGAATGCAGTAAAGGTGTAAAATGAATATTTTTACTGTGCCTATTTATAAGCATTCGGACGCGAGAATCCAAATGGCAGTAATAATTGCACAGCCGTCTTTTTGTGCTTCGTGTACCTCAACGTAACAGGCACATTAAATGCACCAAACCTTGGTTGAGTATTCAAAAGCCCTAGTTGAGTATCAATAATCGTCAATTAGCGGTGTATACTCTTTACTTTTTCTTGTCGACAAGCTTGATCAGGATAACGAGTGGGGGAAACTCATAATATGAGATAGCCAAATAGGCCCAACCTAGTAGTTATTAACTCTATTGAATGCTTCTAGGCCTCCTTTGCGTTTGAAGCCCAATTACGCTTCTAGGCCCACTTTGCATATGAAGCCCAACTATATTTTTAGACCTAGTTGGGCTAAGTCACTCGACTACAACTGTTAGGTTGAGCAGATAGTTCTCAACCCTCCTCGATGGGAAGCTTCAAGCTGCCTAGCGCATTCCGCTATTTCTCTGATCGACCACTTTCTATGGTCGGTTACTGTCGACCAGAGTGCCCACTCCAGTGTCGAATTATATCCCTGTTGCATTCAATGTTCTAACAATTAGTGTGCCTTTGTATTAATGGTACATGCCACCCCAATACAGCTTTTACCACCAACTCTGTTAAGGGGGCGTGCCTCTAAAGTACTATTCTCCTAGGAAAGTAAGAGATGATGCCACTTAGAATAGTATAGAAATGAGAAATGATCTATAGCTCTCAGGCAGGGACAAAAGCCCTCTACACTTGGTAGGGGAATTTTAGACATATCATCTACTTGGAGAAGGCTATAAATACCCCCATTACTAGCCACCCTCCACGTATGCTATTTTTACTATACGCTCTTACTCTGCTGCTCAATTCCTTTACTTGATCAGTTCTAACTTGAGTGTTAGAATGCCTTAGTCGATGGCACCTCAACTAGTTTGACGTTTACTAGTGACTGTAAATTTTAGCCTAAGAAGATATCACTATTGGATCATTCGACCTCTCTAGTCGAATTAGCCCATGCACAATGCAATCCAACAAAATAGCTGTCAACCTCATCAAGAATATAAAAATCAAAGAATAGATCTCATCATATAAAATTATAAACTTGGTTGAGCACAAAAAGAAAAAAGGGAATTTAAAAATTAATTACAAAATCTAAAAATAAATCAATAACTTGATTCAAAGAATGAGCAAAAGGATATTAAATGTATAGCAATTTAAATAAAATAAAAATTAAATGACAAAATTTATCAATAATTAAAGAGAAAATTGTAACTAATAAAAATGAAACAA
Organism: Jacaranda copaia; assembly: GCA_014898725.1. Taxonomy (NCBI): domain Eukaryota; kingdom Viridiplantae; phylum Streptophyta; class Magnoliopsida; order Lamiales; family Bignoniaceae; genus Jacaranda; species Jacaranda copaia. Next base: position 1,231,482 of record JACGDI010005557.1, read on the forward strand.
AATTAAAAAATATTAAGAGCAATTAATATATCTCATCTCACCAAATTATAAAATTAAATAAACAAAAAGAGAATTTAAAAATAAAAAAATTAAATAAATGAGTTGATAACTTAAACTTGAACTAAGTAATAAACCAAAAAGATATAAAAGTTTACAAATTGAATTCTATAAAAGCTAAATGATAGACTTTATTTATGATTTAAAAAAAACTATTGCATTAAAATTAAAAAAACCTCTTCTATCATGTAACACACCAAAAATAAAAATAAAAAAAGTGAACAATAAAATCAAACAAATAATAAACAATCTGAAGAGTGAAATAAAGAGGCACATAAAGAGATAGAAGGAAAAAAAATGCTACAAAAGAAAGGCACACACAGAATAGAGTGAAAAATGTTAGAAACTGAGAAAATTAATGACATGATTTTTGAAACCCTCTACATATAGTGGTATATATTTAAAGTAGTTATTAAAGATAAGAGAAAAAAATTATGAAAAACTTATCAAACTATAAAGTTTAAATAATCAATGAATCTCCCACACATCGAGGTAGAGATAAAAAAGATTTTATAGATAAAATGCAATCATTTTAAATTATTAGAGATAAATAAAGAATAATTTTTTCTAATCAAGAGAATGTTTCAAAAATCTCAATATCTTTAAAAGGAATATATAATATCACCAAAAATTAATTTTAAATTTAATTAAAAAAATCAAAAATTTTAAGAATTTAGAATTTAATCGAAATTACAAATTATGGATCCCACACCGTTGTACTATATAAAATATAGTACAGATATATATATATATATATATATATTGATATATATTGGATGTTCAATATAAAACGATAAAATTATACTAAATTAGTGTAACATAAATTCATTGCTGACACAACACTATATTCATATTTATTGTTTATTGTGACAATATCTGGTCATATGTAACAATCTTCCATTTAATGGATCATGTCATTTCTGTCGGGTAAAAGATGAAATACTTCTAATATGATGCTAAAAGATGAAATACTTAATTTTTCCTTGTATGCCACTTATCAATTGATCAAGCGACATAATCTTTATATCTATGTACATGATATCTGAAATTCAACTTTGAGTATATTTCAGCACAAAACATGATTGATTTTTTTGTGGAAAATAAGCTCGTAAAGAAGCAAAATTATTTTTGCCCTAACACTAAGTTGCTAGCTTTCCGCATCTTTCGTAAACTTTCTGGAACATTGGTATCTCAGTACTCGTTACAGTTAACTAATCAGTCGTTGATGCTCGTTTTGATTTAATTTTCAATTGAATATTAGTCTAATTAATTTTTTAAATATGGTTTTGTATATATAAATAATACTTTCTTGCGAAGATTAAAATTCTAAAAAGTAAACTACATTATTTACATGCTTACATGTTTCATCTTAATTGAAATACCTATGTCCACAGAATAAAAGACAAAAAGAAAAAAGAGAGAATATTCCAATACTTTCCTTTATCCCTTTTATTCTATTTAATCGGTATACCCTATCTTTGAAAATGATCATATAATGGCTTTGGCTAATTATATAACTTTTAAAATTAATTTTTTTATACATATATACATAAATTAAAATTTTATTAAATACGAAGAAGATATCACTAAATGAAATAACTGATCCATATTTCTTCATATAAATTAGTAAAATACATAATCTCACAGATCACGTCCCATCACTACCGAACAATGCAAGTTGACAAACAGATGACAGAATAATCAGGGCCGGTGGTTGCTGATGACAGCGCTGGATTATCTATCATCTCGCTGGTCCATCTTCTGTTTAATCATTTGTTCTCTTAAGGAGCAGGTTGCTATCCCTGCCAATCGCGTAAAGGAGGGCTCTCACGCTGGCATCTTCACGTACAGGATGAACAAGGATTAAGGACTTCGCTTATATTAATCAAATTAATTAATTGACTTTTACTCCATTTTCTTATTGTGATCAAAAGATAACATTAACTAATATAAACCTATTTAATTATGTGGGCACTGGGCAGGATAACCTTTAAAATTAGTGCTTTAATTATTTGTTTTCTTGAATTCCCCTTAATTTATGTGGTGTTTTGTGACTTTTCTTTGTAAATTTTGTAGTACATTAAATATTTCTATGGGGTAAATTGTACAGTGTCCTCATATGATATTAGTAATTAGTTCATAATCTCCTATAAAATAAAAATTTGCTCATATACCCCATATATTTGATTGAACATTGCTCACTTGACCGAATAGCCTTGTTCTTCTTGTTTGATGCTCATTGAATAGTAAAAAGACAAAATTACTCTTAAATAAAATTATTTTTTTATACATTTCAATTAAATAATGTTTAATATTTGAAAAGAGGATATATATATATATGTATGTGTGTTCTATTTATACTTACATATAATATGTATACATATATAATTTTATGCATAATAATTTTGAAAAAGTATATAATATAGTTTTTACACTTATATAATATATGTACGTATATAAATTTATCTATAAAGATATTACATATTATTTATTTATACATGTCACATATATCCATATATAAATTTTCTTTAATTCTTTCAAAATTAAATAATATATAATATTTATAAAAATATAATATATTTTTTATTTATAGCTACATATAAAATATATGAACATCTATAAATAAAAACATATATATAAAAAAATTTTTGCTTCATTTCAAATTAAGTAATAGTTATTATTTGTAAAAATATAAAATATAATTTTTACTTATAGTTACATACATATATAAATTTATCATAACATGTATATATATGCATATATAAAAAATTATACACAA